>CM043722.1:104867-234361 GCA_023969325.1 Oryzias curvinotus | reverse complement strand
TCTTTTCCTAACTCAATATAATCCCGAGTCAGTAACTATCTATTTATAGCAGCCTTGCTGCTGCATTAACACGCTGCATGATTTATCATTAGACACCAGCTCTGATCTGCTGAGCAGCTACATTCATGCCAGGAAGAGCGATGATGCCAACATCCACATCCAAAGACAGTCTGAGGCCCTGAGACATGTATACAATAAAACCGCAGCACAAGCTAACTTTGGGTAGCAGGAGCACCAAAACCTTAGCCTCCGTACAATCCCACATAAACAGGGAGAGAAAATGCAGTTCAGAATGGGAGGAAAAGTGCTGATGAATTGCCTTATGCAGGAGCTTCATAGATCTGCCGAACAAGAGCGGATTTTGCCTGCTAAACCTAGATAGTGTTTCCACCCTCAGCTTTCACCCAGGTATTCTGGGCATGAATGGCTGTCAGTTTGGATTTGGGAGCTCAGCGTTGAGGGGAAAAATAGAGTCTAGTGGGGGTCTTTGTGTGCATCTACTTGCAGAGATGAGTGCTAAAGACAGTACTCTTCGCACTAAGCCTGGACTAGCTTAAATGCAAAATTTCCCATTTGCAGAAAAGATGGACGGATGGCATAAGGACTAAAAGTGGACCAAGCAGCTGGCAGTGAGAGCGCTGCTGTGTTTGCAGGTCAATGGTACACACCAGGAAATGTGGATGGGGAGGTGATTCAAATGGAGGCTCCTGCCTGTGCTGAAGAGAGTACTGACCTAGTTTTCTTTCTGTAGTTCCCTCAGACGGAAGCACACCCTCCCACATGATGTTTAAGAATAAAATGAATAAAAATAGAGATCAAAGTTAACTACCAGTGATGACTTGATGCAACCAGAACAGGCTCATGTTTGCGTTGTGACAACTAATTCAGTTTGTACGGTTATGTAATCCTAAAAAAGTAAGTGACGCTCTCTCACCTGCATCTGAACCTTTGGCTCTGACATTATTTGAGCCAAGTCTTTTCTTAAAATTAGACAGAATTGAGTTGACCGATTTTTTTGTGCAGGTTGTAAAAATGCATCCTTCTTGTCAAAGTGCTAATGAGCTTTCATAGTTGTGGATGACATTGCAAACTTTATTCACATAATGGATCAAACAACAATACAGGCAGCCCACTGCTTGGGTTCCAATTCCACGTTTTAAGGGATTAACTGGTAAAGTCTACCAACAACTGCCTTTCACTATGGAATTAGTCATTAATCAAACCACACATTTCAGGATTTCTTTCTAGCCTGGCGCACACGCCCCTGCTAAGATCTGAATAGAAAGCAAGGAGCTATTCAGATCTGATCCCCCTTCGAACAAACAGCTTTTCTCCAACCCCACAGAAGAAGGGAACTCTTAAAGAACCTCTCCGTGGATCTGGAGCGGTCACAAGAAAACTCCTCCCCATCAATTAGCGTTGTAGCTGGGTTTAGTGGGCTTAAACACAAACAAAACAATGACCACGTACATGGCAAAGGGTGTCTGCTTATCCCTTGATTTGTCTAAAGATATGGTAATTTTTGGAATACAAAAGGGACTTCTTAGTCCTAGGGCATATGGTTGCTGCGCCATTATATGGCACGCTCATGCACCTGATGCCACAAACCTGAAGTGTTAGCTATATAAAGAAGGCAGCACAGATCCATTTCAGCTGGACTCATTCATGAGGCACAACTACAAGGGTCATAATTGTTTGTCTCCTAAGAAACCAAGGCAACGCAGTTCTTCAGTTTTGAGGTAAACTCTTAAACATGTATTCCAAACAAATTAGGTCAATTTAAGGTAAGTTGAGATCAGAATAATTTTAAACTGGCTGAGAAAAAAGCTAAATAACAGATTAATAAATCTGTCAGAACTGTAGCCCGTCTATGCAAACTTCTACATGATACAAGGCGTTCAACTTCAGCCAATGTGTCTCAATAAGAAATTATACACTTTTGCTAAGGGTTGTAACAATGCTATGAAATGTGTATTCAGACTGTGGTTCAGAAAAATTTCTTTGTTCCGGATGGAGTCCTCTTAATTTCCTCTGAATCAAGCCCCGAACATTTCAGCTGGTCTGTATTCAAACTGGCATTAAGCAGACTGTTACGGACCAAATTTTGCAAACAAAACCATATGACTCAAGATCTCTTCAGTAATTGGCCAGGAACTACAACAACTAGTCTAAACAACAAGAGAAAGACGGACGTGCTGCGCTTTACAATCCCTATCAGGACAGTGAACTCATAACATTATATTTTGATTACCAGTTTTGAATGTCGGGAACAACACTTTTTCCTTTTTACTTTGGTACAGCCGAGGCATGGTGCAAGGCAAAAACAGGCAAGAAGACGCGCTGTGTGTGCTTTAACTCACAGGATTCTAGAAACTGCAGTGATGAGGAGACACAGGGTATAAAGGTACGCCGCTAAGTGTTTATGACACATAGATTGTCGGGGAAACAGTGTGAAGCAACGTGTTTCTCGCTTAAAGATGTTTTATTGGCCTGCATTTATCCGACCACATTTCACGAGTTTCTGTGTCACATCGTGGTGTTATGGCTTTTTTTGAGAGAATTCTGTTCAGGAAACTAAAAGGTAGCTTTTACAATGACATCACAGTGTGGTGTGCGTTTTTTTTGCAATTAGACACAAAAAGCATTTTAAACACGCTTTTAACGGTGTTAAAATAAACGTTCTTTCAAGTAAACACGACAATCGCTGCTTTATATTTGTCCTCGTCTCATCTGTTGCTTCATTCCTACTCTGTTTACGTCAGTTATTGTGGCTGTTTTGGTCCAGTCGTTCCGCTCTAAGGATTATATTCAGACTGAGGAATCTTAGAGCAAATCGAAGCTCAGTCCAATTGGAAACGCACCGAGACCACCTCCAAAGATGGTTCCTGGTCCTGAATCAGGGTCCGCTTGGATGTATTCAGACTGAAAATTTGTTCCGGATTATCAGGGGGAAACGAACTGTTGTTTACTTTAAGCGGACCATAGGTCCAGTCTGATAATTAATGACCCTGAAAGTCAATTCATTTCTTTTATTTTAGTTTATTTTGCACAGTCATATCTTGCTTTCCAAAACAGGTAGTTGACTTTGATGGAACTTGGAGCAATTATAATCTAGAAATCGATTTAGGTTGGAAAAACAGACTTGAGGTGAAGTTATTTGTGTCACCACTTTGTCTACTTGTAACCGTAGAGTTAGAATTTAGAAACAACCATTCAGTGTTATGGCAAACAGCAGTTTGAGTGTCTGCCCTGCCAAAGGGAGACCTGGAAGTAAACCCCTCCCCTCAATATGTTTCATCTCAAAGATATAGCCATAGAGTGGGGGTGGATTGATTTGATGTTTTGATGCATTGTTTGATGACGGGCAGCTCAAAGTGGAGGATGCTTCTGTGATGTGTCTCCATTGGAGGACATGAAAAGCATCACCTGGCCCCTGCATCGAGGGACTGTGGCTGATGGTGGATTTAAGGGTTCCTGTGGAGCTGGACGGTGGTTCCATTCATGCCACATAATCCTTTCAGCATGACCTTTATATTTTTAGAGACATTTCTACCGCTCAGTGTCAGCCTAGCATTTTAAAACCTGTCACAGACTTTAGAGCACTGATCACATTTGCATTATATAACTCATTTATTTATATCCTATGAAAAATATGATTTTTCCAACACCGACTGTGTTTTCTGATGATCAAAAGAGACCTGGTACAGTGTGAGCTCTTCACATCAACAAAAATATTCTTGCTGGATATCTTTGTGCGTTTCATCATCCAGCATGGAGCGACTGCAGCAGGGAAAAAAAACAAACAAAAAAAACACAGCTTGTTCTCTTTGCTGTGACACCAATACCTACTGACAAATTGCATTCAATTTATTGTTTTCCAAAAATGCAAGTCTGCACTTTCATGACTGACCCCCTTTTGACAGCTTTAAATACCAAAAATCCAAACAGCCATGAGCTTCACTCTCCCAGCATGTTTTGGAGTTCCCTACACTAAAGAGCAAACACGATTGGAATGAGTCTTCCTGAGGTAGGAGCCGCATGAAAAGACAGGAGGGTTCAAACGGCGTTGCTGCGTATTAAGACGCTGAAACAGTTGCTCAAATTGGATGAGCTGCAGCAGCAGGGAAACGAGCTCTGCTGTTCTCCTTTGTGACTTGGGGCCACAGTGTTTCTCCAGCCATAGTAAATTGGGCGCCTGGGGCAGGAGCCCCAGCCAAGCTTGCATTTCGCAGCCGACTGTGGAGGGCATGAGGGATAGAGATATGGCACTAGATGGGGGACAGCGCATGGACAGGGCAGGGGGGGGTGGGTACTGGAAGAAGTGGAGGTGACAGTGCACACATGTTTAAACACAAAGGGGACCTGGCTCGTTAGCACACTAACTAGCAAGCTCCATGGCAATCAGCACTCGCTATTCTTTCTACTCTCTCCATCCATCTCGTCATAAATAAGGCTACATCTGCAAGTGTAATCACTCCATTGTACTCCGATTTTCTGCTCTGCTGGGCAGCAGCATGGCAGCCTGCTTTTCAGCACCTCTCCCCTGAATCCCCTCCTCTTTCCTCAAGTGCCTCTGCCTGCTCCTGGCTCCTTCTCTGTGGCTGGTGAGGCCGGTGTGTCTCACAGATTACAGAGCTCTGGTCGCTCAGGTAACAAGAGTCACTAATCTGGCTGGGGTTGAATTACACATAATTGCTTCGGCACTGTGATTGATTTCAGCCTCGGCTTGGAAAAGACGATGCCCCCTCTACCCCCTCCCCACCCCCTCCCCTATCACCCCCCACCACTCCCTCTCTGCTTCTCTCCAGCGTTCGCGAGCAGCAGCCAAGACTCTCCATCTAGTAGGAGGCAGGAGGCTTTGAAGAGATCAAAGCCAAGGCCGGGAGCAGTTGCGGGCCCTGGGAATACGGGAGAGAGGCTTTCTGCTCCTCAGCCCCATTTTCTAGCGTCATGTTGGATTGCAGCTGTATTGCATTTCGCCAGTTTTCTTAATGCTCTTGGTTTTGACTTTGACATCAGTGATCCCCCTCGGTTTCTTCAAAAAAAAAAAAAAACAAGAAAGGAGGAGTTTAAAAAAGAAAAAAAAAACACATGAAGAGTGTGGAAAGGGGAAAACAGAGGGGGAAAGTGGAGAGAAAAGAGAAGGAGTAAAGAGATCCACAGACTGATTTTTTTTTTTCACAACTCCATAATTGGCCAGTTCAAAGGAGAGGAGGGCAGAATGTAGCATTTGTTTCCAATTCTGCCGCTGATATGAAAGGAGCGGCAAACTTTTATGGGTTTCCCAAAAATTAAAGACAGGCCTTTTTTCACAGTCAAAGAACAGGGTGTTTTTATGGGCCAAGACCACACAAAATGAACTGATAGCAAAGCTCTCCTCTTTGTCCTCCCACCCAATCTATGTAGTACAACTCTCATATGTTGGCACACATGCCAATCTGATCTGACGCTTAATTGTGTTGGAAATGGTTAGACCAAAATAAAGTGGTTTGATGTTTAGTAGACGAACACTGGAGGAGGCGTTAAAAAAAAATGAGTGCAAGCTATACCCATCTATTCATTTAATGGCTTGGCCAATAAAGCCTGGTGGCAAGAAGGCACCCTTTGTACTGCAACCATGCAGGCCCAACACCAACCTCCTACACTGGGGACCATTAATATTTCAGTGCTGTCAGATACACATTGCATGTTAGCCTCTTTAGCACTTACACCCACAGCAGAAAGAAATAATGAGCTTCTGAAAAATATAAAACTGCACAGAGGGGGTGGGGAGGTGGGGGGGTGGGGGGAGAGCACGCCCTCGACTGACCAGAATCATGCAACAGAGCCGCTATTGATCATAGCTCAGTTTCTTTAGCCGGACAAAGTGAAGGCTGTTTCAGCTTTTCTGAAGTCTGACGCGGCCGTCAGGATTTGGAACCACAGTTCACCCCTCTGATCTTATTGTTCTCGCTTGCTGCAATTTAGCACACCGAATGCTGCTCACCTCCTTCCAGAGCTACAAGCTGTCAGGATGAGATCAAAACAAGCTATTCATGCTTTTACTTATTTTATGGCTGCATCAGGGAACAGTGGGATACTGTGAGACACATGTATAAACTACTGCCAAGTTAGTCATGACTTACAGCAAAACTATTAAATGCATAAACAGAATATTTTGCGTTAAGATTCGAAATAAAAAAAAATAAAAAATTTAAATCCGAAATGTGTTTAACTGCACATTCTACCCAGGTCTAAAATTGCAATGAGAAATATCAGATATTCATTTAATCTACTCCCAAAGCAGTAGGACAAATTTGAAGTAAAAATAATAATAATAAATATGCACACCCTGCCCTTTAATCTCCATTTCTTATCCACTTTTTCAGGAAGTCCACACCCCGGCCTTTTAGACAAAGTGGGCATCAGGACAACCTTGGAAAGGACCTGCGCTGACCCATGGAGATCAGTGGCAGACTTCTGGTGAGGAGTGAAGTCCTCTGAGCAGGTGCTGAGGCCCAAACACAAGTCTGTTCATACAAGTCTGACTGGCTGGCTCCAGGCTGCATGAACAGTTAAGCTTTATTCAATTCAGTGGGAGGACTGGGAACCAAGAAAATGTCATCATCTATGAGCCCTATGCTCAGAGCAATAGCACGCACCCAAAAATAAGCATCAGCAGGGTGTGTCACGTGTACGGGGATGTGGCCTGTGATGCAACCGATTTCTTTCAGGAATGTAAAAAACTTTTTACAAACACGAACCTCAAACAATGATTTAATGTTTGATGCATTTCCACCAGTCACAGTATAAAAATGATCAAACTGGAACGACAGGTTTTAACATTTAGCCAGGACATTTTTAAAGGTCTTTTAAGAACAAAACTGCTTTACAAATAATAAAAAAAAAACAACATATCACATACCATAACAATGCCAAGAAAGAAAGAAAAAAACGTTCAGCGGTTCAAACTTCGATTGTCTTCTCCTTGTTCTCATCTTAAACAACAGCAACACATATCTTGCTCTACTAGCAGACAATTACTCTGCTGAGCTCCATTTAGGATGATGAAAACGCTGATAAGAGAATTGCATGCACATGGCGTCATTAGAAATGTGCATGCGGAGTAAATGTGTCAACCAGCCTCACCACACCACAGCAGCCAACAGAAAGGGGAAAAAAATGGCGTTAACGGCACTGTTTATGAAACCCTACAACACAGAGGCAACAACAACAACAAAAGCCAAATGATTCATTTGAGTGGTGGAGTCCCTGGTGAAGATTTTGCACAAACACGTTGCAGTGTGAGATCGGCACCACAGAGGACATTGACATCAGCGTGACAGTAAGAGGGGGAGAAAACAAATGCACTTCCTCCTGCTGCAAAAATACAATCACTGCAACATCTTTAGCAGCCTAAATTTATTTTAGATGGTCCCTTGCTTCCTAAAAATCCCCTTTCAGCTTTCACAGAAGTTCCCACAACACGTCCACCCTGTAGAGACACTGAAAAAGTGCCAGAAGCTGCCATCTAAAACATGATGTGTGAACATGGAAGGCAGCTGATAGATGCAGTGTTCTCTTTAACAGGGATCTTCCACGGTAGCACTGAGGGCATGAGCTCAGGACACACATGGCACTGAGGGACACCAGAGCAGTCCCACCAAATCCCGTTAGGTAAGCCTGGGTTAGTGATTCCACGCTGCGAGACGCTGGCTTGCAGATCCGTCACGTTACCAGTACATCAAAGGAGAGAGCAGTGCTGCGCCCCCCCCCCTCCTTTTTGCCATGAGGATCTGCAATTCAGGGTCCAAAGGCAATAAAAAAAGGAGCAGCTCCCTGAACACTCACCAACAACCAGCACAGCAAACAAACCTAAAAATCAGCAATACTTCCTTGTTTCTTTGTCCCTTTTCAAGCTGTTACTCAAGACCCCCAGCATTGTTCTAACACAGCAGAGATCACAAGCATCTTCAGCATCAGGTGAAAGTCCTGAGCTGCATCTCCATTCAAAACACTGATCCGAAGGAGAACTTTTCTCCTCTGTGTGTCTTTACTGAAGGAAACCATCCCACTCTTCAAGGCATAATGCTATATAACTGAAGTTTACATGCTCTTAACATGACAGCAGTATGCTTCAAGCGGATTTTAGGGTTTTTTTAAGTACAGGCTGACCCGTATTTTAAGGTCAATTTTTTTTAGAAGCTGTTTTTTAAAATTCCAGTCAATAAGGCAGAGGGTGTTTTTGAAAAAGCTGCCCTATTTTAAAAACAAGTGATTTTGTTTGGAGAAAAAGGTTTCCTACTATGTTTGATATAAAAATGTATTTATTGATACATATGGTTTCTTTCTGTACCCATCAGGATAAAAAAGAAACAAAACAAATATGTTTCATACAATGCATTTAACCTCTTAAGACCCGATCTAATGTTTGAACTAACCCTTAACACACATACAGTAGTCACAGGGCCCCAGTTAAGCAGAAATAACTACTGTGGTAATCTAACCCAAAACGTGATGTCCACGCATGTGGACGCCACGTCTAAAGAGGTTAAACAAGTAAAGAAATAGCTTCAACCTAAGCGTCTTTACACCAAATCTGAGCTCTTCTGGAGAAGTCAGCTCATTAAGCCAGAGGTCCTAAAATCTGCTGACAATCAGCAACTCCCAAAAGCTCCATCACGAGTAGACGGCATGTGCAGGAATGTCATGGTCAATGGAAATCAATCTAAACTGCCGGGATTGGGGGCGGTGATAGGGCTGGGGATGGAAGAGAATGAAAGAGAGAATGTGCCTTTGATCTCAGTGAAAACTGATCCCAGGCCTGCAGATACTATGACTGCGGTGGCCAGCAGCAATGGCAACAAGCTGACATCAGTGAGAAAGCCAGAGGACTTGTGTTCCGTGATCCTTCCACCAAGCCTTGGCTCGTGTTATTTGGTTAAGTGAGAGAAGAGCGTATAAAGGACTACCGTTTTATTGAAGACAGGGTGAGGGGGGGTGGGGGGTATCAACCACAGAAACTGAAATGAAGCTTGGGCTTCAGAAGTTCTGGCAACAAGTGAGACGCCTAACCGCCTGGCCTACAACATCTGTGCCGGGAGGTAATTTCCTTTTACAAAGTCAGCTGGTCTCCATACAGACTTTGAATTTTTTTTTAATACCATCAACCAGAAAACAAGCCATAAAGACAGCTTGGAAAGTATCCTGAACCACATTTCAGAAGGTATTGCAGTTTGGAAAGTGAACCAGTCATATCTTCTACAGCATGCTGCATAGTTTCATGCTGGAGCCTAAAATGCAATTTTATCACCATTTGATAAGAAAAATTGCATGTGAAAGGAGATTCTTTACACGCAGCATGTGGCATCTGCAATTACATCCTCTGTTAAAAAGTGATTGAAAGCAGGATTGAGCAGACTCGTAACAATTTACTCCTGCTGTCTGCGTGCACTCAAAGGAAACAACTTTCAGTCACTCACGTTGCAGGTTTTTTCTTTGTGTGGGGGACCCACCTATGGACAGACTGAACATCTCTTTGTCCAACCATGTCAGATAGTGAGACATGGTCCAAACAGGATTACGGTGGACAGCTGCTGGTACACTTTGTGTTTTATGTCTGCCTTGGGAGGAGAAATTTGCAAATGGGACAGACACAGGAAACTGCCAGCGAGAGACCTGCAGCTGGCCTGAAATTAATACCACCATCTTTTTTTCCAACATTCAGCAGACAGTAGGAGAAAACCTTCTACAAGAGAATTTAAAACACGACTTTTGCACTCAGGCCTACTGAGTCATGAGCTATTTAAGACTTGGGGTATAACCGTCGCAAAGGCATCACTTAACTTGGATGGAAAATATTTTAAATCACTTGGTAATCTTGTGGGCAAAAAAATAATATTTGATTTGCAGTTGTGTAGAGTGGTTGACAGGACAGGTGTCAACACTGCTAACAATAAAACAGAGACCAAGAAAGGTTTTTCAGTGAAAAGCTATTTAGTTAAAAAGCCTCGATGATTTTCTAGCAACACATTATTAGAAGAAATATTTTAATGATTTTCTCCAGTGGTTTTTAAAGCATACTGAAAGTAAAGTTTCAAAAACATCCATAATAATTTGAGGGAAAGTTTGTATTTTTTCTTCTTCTTTGACTTGGGTTATTCGCTGTAACTGTGCTGAAATAAACCCCCAAAAATAGGATTTTAGCAAAGACCAAAACTGTAAAATTTATAATGGTGCCTCGCTTTTTACTTGAACGGCTGCAAAATGAAGTTAAATCTTTGTTGGTCAGTCACAGTTACGCTTCATTCTTTTTTTTCAGTGTTTTCTCTTTTTTTTTCTTTCAGAGAGGGGAAAAAGGGACAAGCCCCTGCTTTCAGCCTTCAGTCATCAGCTTAAAGAAATTTGTAGTGAAATAAAATAAACCCTTTTATCTATAGGGATGTGTAAAATGTTTTTTTAACCATTTCCTATTATGAAGGAATTGTAAAACGTTCTCATAGCTATAATATTTCACTAAATGCATTGTTAAAACTCAAGCTTGAGTTTATTGTATAAACAAATCCAAAATGATGTGTGGATATTATTTTCTCTAAGCTGTTAAACCACGATCTGGTATAAAATAATACAGACAAAGTAAAAGCCGGTACTTACTGTTCTGGGCATGGGCGGTGAGAGGGAGCCATTGTTCATATAGGAGTCGCTGTTCATGTTCATCATGATGTAACCTGGGTAACTAGGGTACACGTGGCCTTTACCGTACATGTCCGGATGTTTTCCTAAAAAACAAGAGTCCGCTTAAAAAAACGGATGAAAAAAAATCCATAAAATACAAACACAAAAAATTTGCAAAGAGGACATTTTAATTATATATATATTTTTTACAGTGGAACATCAAAAACAACCAAATCCAGGCCAAAAAAATGTTCTAAAATGGGCTTGGGTTTAATATTCCGGAACAAAAGTCTGGTTCTGAGCTTCACCTGGTTATAAAGCTGTAATGATATCACTGCCTATTGCTTTAACCTCTGCCCCATTTTGCCACAGCCTTTTGTTTGTGCCCTTTCTCCTCCATGTTGGAGAGGAGTGTGGTATTATGCAGAGGAACAATGGAGCCCCTCTGTGTCAATTAGCGCCAATTAGAAGAACATACAGACTGTGTCAAAACAGGAGACGCCCCAACTGTTCTTCAATGACCTAAGAGGGGGAGCTTCATACAAGAGGCCTCCATAAAGCGCCACTCGCCTCTCAGCTGTGCAATAAGGCTGAAGAGGGGGGGGGGGGGGGGGGGGGTACAGGCTGATGGCAACATGGATCTTGTTTTGAGAAAAAGCGGGCGTTGGTTTTTATGGGGTCCTATTCAAGAGTGAAAGGGCGACCAGAGAAGGACACGCTCCTCCTCTAAAGCCCTCATGATGACCTGCAGCAGCAGGGTCAGACTACAATAGCCAGGCAGGCAGGAATGAGTCCCAGGGGCCCGAAGCAACATGTTGCATGTGATAGCATCAATCCATGTGAGAGGATGTTTGGCATTATTATAAACATCCAGGTGTAAATGGGATTGTGAGAATTGTAGGCCTGAACCCCTATAATTTATTTTAAAGTAGTCACTTCCTTTATTTATTTATTTTATTTTCATTTGATGAATTGTTTTCAACAGGAACCCTCACTTGTGAAACGGGTAACAGGTAGCTGTGTTTATGAATGCAAGGCATGTTTTAACTAGACCTGGATCAGGACAATCAGCAGTTCTGATCCAAGGGGGCCCACAGCATGACCCCTATCTGTTTGGGTAAAACAACATGACGCCTTCTGTCCTCTATTTTTTTTTTTTTTAACTCTTTCTAAAAATAAAAGGTTTGCACTGCAGCTGAGTGAGTTCTTGTCACTTACCATCTTCTATGAGGTCTCTGTGTTTTTCATGATATGAATCTGGTGGTATTTGGGACTGCCTAGCTGCCTGCGAAAAAATCAAAATAAGAGAAAACAATTAATATACGCTGAAGCAATGAGGCCCCCCAGTTACATCCACATGTTCGTGTGGGCAGACCCCCCCCCCCCCACCCCCCAAATGCTTCTGGGATAAAGTGCATCCTTTTTGCTTTTGACTATTTTGCTCCAGCACACACACTCACACATAGAGGGGATGGTGCAGCCAGCATCAAAGCTTCAGAAGCAAACACTCAATTAGAAATCCTGTCCTTTAAAGAGGTGGAATTGAAACTTCAATTCAATTGAAGTCGGCTCTCATTTTATCATTCAAATAAAAATATGATTCCTTTTTCATTACAAGTTTTGCAAAAAGTGTGGTAAATTTCTTTTTTTTTTTCTCCATCAAAATATTAAATAGAAATCAATCTTTGGACTTAAAAGACTTTTATTTTATATTTGAATTAGGAAACCAAACCTGCCTTTTGGGGATCCAAGCCCCTCAGGAGGGCTTTGAGCTGAGTGAAGAAATTCCATCGGATTCCTAATTAACATTCAGCCTCGATCCTGCTGCTTCTAAAGTGACGACTGTGTACAATTTCAATTTTTGGACGTAGCCAAAATTTCATTAAAACTTCTGCTAACGACAAAACAGCCGACCGAGTGTGTGTGAGGAGGTGGGGGGAGCAGAAAGCCACACAGCCTCAGGTGCATGAACGGAAGGATGGAGGGGGAGCTAAATATAATAAAGCAGGACAAAAACACAAGCTGGATTTTTTAATCTCCTGTCAACATTTGGCATTAAAAAGCAACACAGAATATTATGTTTCTTTCCAAAAATGTCAAAATTGTCATTGTCGTTTGAAATGTGTCATCAATTCTATGAGATATTTAAAAAAAAAAAAAAAACAACGATAAAAATATAAAATATAGACATGTTTAAAATGAAATAACATTTTTAAACGGGTTTTCACTAAACACATACAGATGCAAGTGCATCAAGTAAACATCAGTTTAGGCTGCTCTCAAGGCCCCATTTTTTGCATCATTCTCTCTCTCTCTTTTTTTTTCCAAATTTCATCAGAATTTGAAGGCCTTTTATTCACATACATTAGGGGAATATGGAGGCAGAGAAGGGTGAATTTAGAGAAGCTTCATCCAACTGTCTTAAGGTAGAATTTACAACATTTGTCCCTTTATAGCTAAAGTTCAAATGTGATCAGAATAAGACATCAGGTTGAGTCAGTCTGATTCAAAGCTTAAAGCTAGGTGATGATTCAGAATAAATAAATAACCTAATGTTGTGGGGCTGCTGCCCCCACCCCTCCTCAGTGATGGAGTTCAGACATCCCCACATCTCTGCACACATGTCATGACTCACATCGTGGTTGTTGCTGTTGGGGCTGCTCTCAGACTCGTTGACCAGGGATGACTTGATGTCTGCCAAGTCTCCCTCCTCTTCGGAGTGGCTCAGCTCGGCGAAGATCTGCTCCTTGTGCGGGTCTCCTTCGTCTTTGAACGGGATCATCTCATCTGTGGCGCAAAGCTCCGGGTCCCCGCCACCGCCACCCGATAACTGTGGCATTGTTTTAAATTACAAAATATATATTTAAAAACAAAAAATGTTGTCTCGCCACTGAAGACGAAACAGACTCCAGCACTGACTGCAAAGGGAATAAAAAATTGAAGGATTAACTCCCACGGAAGTCCCCAGAAAAACCTCACTGCTCTGAAGGAAGCGGCGTTCACTTCACGCACGCGGCGGCGGAAGGTTTTTCTTTTTTACGCTGAAGCAACAGGAGGAGAGCGGCTGCTGTCCGCCTCCGTCCTCACCATCACCGCTGCACTAAACACTCAACCTGTTAGCTAAAAACTGGAGAGAAAAAAGTCCGACTTAATGTCACGGAAAAGCAAAAATAACACAAGTTAACACCTCCTCATTTTTTCTGTCAACTTAAACATTTGTCCTTGAAGTATTTAAAAAAAAAAAGTGAGAAAAATATCTCCTCGGTGGTTTAGTGAACCAAAAGTAGGCTAAAAAAAAGTCAAAAAGACGCCAGGAGATGAGAAGAGTCTGAGACGGACGGCTAACTTCGAGGAGTTCAACAGAAGTGATGCTTTAAAAATACATCCTCAGAGCTGGACGAACGCGGCGAAGATAAAAGTCACCAAACAACAAGAAAAAAGTAAGATGTGCTGTGAGTGGGGTGGGGGGAAAAGAGGAAAGAGAAAGACTTCCCACTGCTCCTGCAGCGCTTCCACGGCGTAATGTAACCAGCGCGTGCGTGTGTGTGTTGGTAATGTAGCTGCGCTTCCTCCTCCTCCTTCCCCTCCTTTTTTTTCCTCCCTCTTCAGTCACTGGGAGGAAGGAGAGATGAAAGGGAAGCCGAGGCTCTGATTGACACCACACCAATTGACACTCCTCCTGAGAGAGAGATTTATACAAAGCTCACAACAAATGGGCAGACAGGAGGGGAAGAAGGAGCAGCCATGGCTGACACACGCTGATTTAAAGCAATTAGGAGAAATAAAAAAAGATTACAGAAAAAGACACCAGAGGAAGCTTGTTTGGCGGAGGTGAGCTTCAGCGTGAAACCATGAAAAAATACAAATAAAACATGTTTATAGCCAGCAAAAATTTAGTGTTAATAAATACAAAACATTTTTAATTTTCAGAATTTTGACAATATGTTAACACAGAGCTATGTCATTTTAAAACCAAACAAATACGTATTTTTATTTTATATGTATAACATAAAGGCCTTGAGAGAATAAATAAGCCAAAAGGCAAATAAATGTGACTTTTCTACATGGCTTTTATTTTGTAAAATAATAAACACACCAACATAGAATGATGTGTTTTTTTATTTTATTTATTTTTTTAAATATCGGAACTATTTTATTAGAAAATAATGTAGCCGGGCATATCTAGTGTTCGAGCGGTGAGTCCAGGATTGCGTGAGAATCAGAGACGGGACAGGGAGGCAGGTCTTTATAAAGCGCGGAGGTGGGGTTAGGAGGGCGGAGCCGCGGCTTCTTTTGATCTTGCGGCGGCTGGCTCTTTCATCCCCAGCTCCCCTTCTCCCTCCCTCCCTCCAGCCGATTCCCCCACCGCCGCTACCTTCCTCTGCCCCCCCTCCTCCCCTCTCTCCCTTGCCTTTGTATGACTAAATTTGGTCCGAGTGTGGAGCCGAGCCAACATTTCCACGTGTGCGTTCATCCCAGCTGAGAGAGGGGAGAAAAGGAGATGAGGGTGGGAGAAGGGGTTCTCTTCCGGGTAGAGAGACTGAGAAAAAAAAAAAAAAAGATCAAAGAGTTTTGGGTTTTGGAAGCCGAGTGTGGATTCAAAAGAGACTGGCTGCATTCCAGAGTATAGCGGAAAGCGCACCAACTCTCATGCACGCGGTAAATACGGCACTATAAAAGAGAGGGCTAATTAGACAGATTTCACCCAGGCAGACAAGAACAACCGAGCCTTCTTATTTGAAAATACCCTTCAACATTTGAGCTTTTTCCCACCCCTTTTTCCAGCCAAAATGTGCGTTACTGCTGAAAGCTCTGTCTGTTTTCTTCCCTCTGTGCAGAAAGTGTCGGTTCTACCTCATCACGGATCCGGTTAATTATCGGATGTTTTGTTTGTTTGTTTTTTGGCACATTTTAAAATGATGACACTTACAATCAATAGAAAGTCTAAAATCAACTCCTTCACTTTCTTAAGCACTTTTACAGCGTTTATGATGATAATAATAACAATAATAATAAAGTAACAGTACATTTTATGTACCAAGGCCTGTTAAGAGAATGCAGGCCACAAGAAATGAAACATATTAAAATTTAATATTTTAATATAAATTTATATTACATCATGTTTAAAAAAAGGTTAGAATGAATGCACTTATCTATTGAAACAAATTGATTGCAATAAAAAAGATACCGGTAAGTCCCTAGAGGTCTCCTGTTTGCCTTTTTTTTTACTTTGATAGGCTAATTTTTTTAAGATAATCTATTGAAAAAAAAAAACATCTTAGGACATTTTCTAAACACAGAACATAATTTAAAATTGTGCTCAAACATATATATAAAACATTTCTGTTTTGTCTCTCAATTGCATTAGCTGAACATTTGAATTAATGTTTGTATCCAACACACACACATTGAACATATACATAATAAAATATTCATGTTCTGCAGACAACATAAAATACAAGCCTCTAATGGAATTCTGAAGACAAAATAATCCTCTTAAGATCTGGCAAAAAAAAGATATAACTTTAAGTCTGCTCCTGTTTGGAAGGGAAAAGGAATGTTTGCAAACGTATTATCAAATATTTTTTTGCTACAAAGCTGATCACTTCTTTCATAATAAAAGTCCTAACCCTCATCATAATTATTTTTGTTGCAGAATATAACAATGATGCAATGGGTTTAGCTTATTTTGATGGTATAATGAGATCATGACTGATAAAAATCCAACACCAGTTTATGATTCAACAATGCGTTGAATCTTTGAATGCACTTTTACTTCACTGATGCATACACGCACAGGATATGCTGTACATCACTGGTCGAACTCTTAACTGGGAAAGCTGAGCTAGTGGAAAAGCTAGAGAAAAGGGGAGGAAAAAAACACAGCCACATTTGCATTTTTCTCCTAATGAGTTCATAAGAGTGACCCCTCTGGATCTCACATGAAAAGGGAGATTTCCTGCTGTGCTGTGACCTGAATTCGCTTGTCTCTCACTTTAAATACTCATTTTTTTATGTTATATAAAAGGGGGGGGGGGTACATCTATACACACGGCATAATTTATAGCCAGCACACTGTTGATGCTTGGTTTTCCCTTTTTTCGAAATTGAGCTCATGGATAAAATGAAAATGAATGTTTCTCCAAGTGCTGATGAACAAAAAAACTGCACATCTACTTTTAGATCACATTTTTTTCAGAATAAATTTGGAGAACTGTATCAGTTTAACAGGTATGAGACAGCATTGGACAGCAGTCAGTTGCTCTACAGCTGTGTGCTTTTTTATCAGCACAAATTGAATGTTTCAAATGGAAATGACCTCCTTTACCTCTCATTTCCTCCAATGTGGTGCGAGTGTCAAACCTGCTTTCTGTGAGGTTTTAACTGCTAAACTTATCCTGCTGCTGTCTATTCCACCTGCTACTCATTCACAAAAAAATCTTCCTTGATGTAAAAATTACAGCCTTTGTGCTCATAACTTTGACAAAACTACAGGAAACAAACATTAAATTATGATGAAAAGAGTCTGCAATTAAAGCGGAGCGTCTACACATTTATCAAAAGCATAAATCAAAACCAAGGTGGGTGATTATTGGTGCCTCTCTTTGATTGGTAGAAGATGAGTCACCTTCTTGAAGGGGAGGAAAGTGTCTGGAGGGTAAGGTGCAGAGGATGGGGGGACAGACCTATGATCTGTTGATTTATGGCAGTGCTCCTAGGAGGCGGTGTCAGACAAACTGTCATTAAATTTAAATTATCTCCTTGATGGAAAAGGAGGGGAATTTGTCAGACTGTGTATTTATTTTGTAATTTGTGTATCTATGTTGGTAAGTTGACACAATTATAAACAACACCAAAAAAAAAGAAATGTGCATTTTTTCCTGCATTGATGTTTTCTTTTAATTAACCCTTTTTAAAGACAGAAAATAAATAATAAATAAGTTAACACTGAAATAAGCAATTACATTTTTTCCTGCATTGTTTATTCTTAAAACATTTATTTTTCTTGAGCTCAAAGCTCAAGAAAAAAAGGGTTTTTCATCCCAATCCTGTAAACTTTCAAAGTGTAAAAACACCAACTACAAAAGGGTCTAATGCCTCAGTGAAGTTCTGTTTTGCTTACATGTCATTTTGAGAGCCAACAAGCGATGCAAAAACTGTCAACCTGGAATGCCAGAGGATGCTGCTCCGAATAACAAAGTTCCTTTTCATAAGCTGGACCAGTGGCACAGCCACAACACAGAACTTGTATAGAGGGCAAATGAGAGCAGCAGAGAGGAGGGCCATTACAAATAAGATGATCAAGCATACGTATTTCAAACAGTTTTATTATTGTTATTATTATTAATGGTAAAACAGCAGTTCCTTTAGCTGAGGTACTATTACTAAAGCAATAGCAAAAAATGGCTGAAATTCCTGAAAGATAAATACGCACCTCTATAGAAATTAAGCACAATAAGTACGATAAATAATATAAAATAATATTTTATATAATAATATATATAAACTATATCCAAATACTAAACTTTAAACAACAGGAACAAAATCATTTTCAAATACAATCTTCAATATTAATTTGTTTCCCTTTGGCAAAGCATGGAAACAGCGTGGGTTTTGGTTAAAGCAAAGATACTGTGTGGATGGTTTCTTAATTTTTGTCAATAATTATACTAAAATACAAAAATTGGAGGGGGGCGCGCTCCTTGCTCCCCTGTAGCTCAGCCCCTGAGCTGGATCTACACTACAGAAGATTACATTAGAAAAATGCACACCTATTACTGTAGATGATTGTATTGTAAACACAATCAAGTACAATTTTGTAAGCAAATCTGGAGACAATTTGGTTTTAGATTCTTCCAAAATGTGTCTTGTTTTTACCCACAGAGTGAACATGAACACCTAATCTATAGGCCATGAGTCTCAAAAACATTAGTTCTGCAGAGGAAATATGATCATTTCAGTTAGCAGAGGTCTGTTATTACTGTTACTGCTTATAAAATATGGATTACTAGACACGTGCATGCTGCAAGGGCAAAAAATAAATTAAATAAAAAATAAGGTTATTTTAAGGACAATTAAAATACATCCCTCTCCTTGCATTTCAGAAATTTAGGTTTGGTCTTGATGAGAAAATTCCTCTATGGCACTTTTTGTTTTAAAATTCCTTAAACTATACCTCCTAAATGAGTAGATTAAAAAAAAACAATATTCTAAACAATATTCTAACAATATTCTAAATGTGTAAAAATAAAAGAACTATAATGATTTCAATCTTGTCTAAACTATGACCATTAATGCAGATTAAAACAATTAAATGTGAATCTAAACAGTACAATGTTAAAATCCCCTCTCTAATGTTTTTTGTGGGGGGAGATAAAAACAAAAAAGGGAAGCATTTCTGCATTTATAATACATGAAAATACATTTATATTATAAAATCAACTGTTTTACTGTATTCTTGATATCATACAGACTCAGCTTTATTGTTTTACTCACAGAGAATCATTCAAGTATCATGTGACTTCCCCCTATTTTCTTCAGCCAGTCATGCAGATAAAATAAAAAGTCTTGAGCTCCAAGCAAGAGATCACCTTTCCCCTGAGACTTGGCTGCCTCTCACACACGAAACAGGAACATATATGCTTTAAAACATTGCCAGACACCATTAGACAAACATGTACAGGCAACAATTTTATCTAGCCGGCCATCTCTCTTGTTTAAACACACAGCAAGAGGATGCTCAAAGGTGCTACTTCACTGCAGGCAAATAAAAATCCTCTGGGGCATATAATTTCATAACAGGCAGCCTGTCTCTTCTCTGTGTGTGCATGCGGCCCTGTCCCGCTGTCACTCCAGAGGACTAATGAGGAGATTAGCATTTGGCTCACTCAGGTGTCTATGAGGAAACGGCCTGTAAGGGTGTTTCCCTTCAAAATCTCATCTCAGCTGGGACATTCATCTTCTCTTTACTGTCAAAAGCAGTCTGTGGACATCTGCTGATCTTCTCCATTTGGCGTCCTTTGTGTTAACTGGAGTTTGAACACAAAGTTTGAAATGCCAAAAAACCAACACTGATTTATTATACACACAACCATCAAAAGCACACACAACCAACAAAAGCAGTTTTTTAATTTTTACTGAAAGATCAGCCAAAAGAACATAACTCATCAGTTATGCATAGTGGGATTTTTGAGGAACTTTTTCTTGGAGGTTTTTATGTATTTTTTTACAGCTCAGGAGACTTCATTTGGTCAGACAGGGAGTGTTGTTTTCTATTGTGCCACATGCTCCTCGTCCACGGAGGAAGTGGTCCAGTGTGTGCTCGCCACCGCTCCTCTCATCCCACTGTGTTATTGGAGAAAGTACTGAGCAGTGCATCAAGGCCTGCTGTGTAGGAGTCAGGGGTCAGGACAGACCTGCTAAGAGGTCACAGGGCCCCCATCCAATCTGTAATCAAGCACACAGCACACCTTCCTGACCCCACTCCTATGTCTGTGCTCATCTCCTAGCCTTGGGCCGCCTGAGATCAAACACGGAGCGGCAGTACCTCTGGCCCTGTGTTATCAGCTTGGATGTCCCATCACATCAGCTCGCAGGGCTAAACAGTAAACACAGCTTGCCTGCTTTGGCTTAGTGTGTGTTTGTGTGTGCATTTGTGTATAAGTCTATTGTGATGTCTGTATGGAAATACAGATATCACAAGAGACTTCACAAAAGTGCTGTAAAAAAAATTATGTCTTTTATACAAACAACAAACGTGTTCTCTTGCCTTTTAATGTGCTGTAATGCTGATATAGTAAGACAGAACAAAAATCTGCAAGCCTCTGATTTATCTGATTCCTTATTTATTTTTATGACACTGTAAGACAAACTTGTATTTTAATAAGCTAAGAATTCAAATGATTTTGTTGTTTAAACTTAACATTTACAACAATTTAAACAGTGTTTAACCTAATGGGTAACTGCAGCATTAAAACATTTAATTGCAACAGGAAACCCCATCAATGTGTCACAATTTTGAAACATATCAGTCTCTATTTGTTTAAATTGCTACTTTTGCTACTTAAAATTGAGGAAATTATCACTCTCTAGATTTCTTTTTTAGCAGCAGTTTATATGGATGGAAGTGAGAAAAACAGTTGCATCTAAATAGACAGAATCTGGAAGCACTTTGATTAAAAAAACTGAAAAAAATAAAAGTATACTCAGCTTTCTGTTTTGTTTCTGCTTTTTGTGTCAAATGAGAAGATTATTCCATTTCTTTTCCACATTGATTTCTTTAAACGTACAAGTCCTGAAGAGGTTTTTGAGCCAAAAGATGCTGCATTAGCAGGAGACGCTGCAATCCAATCAAGATCATCCAGCAAGTTGGAAACAACAACCAGTTCAAAACTTTTATACTGTGGGATACATTTTACTATTGCCCTTTTTGAAAGATTCCTAATTTCTAAAACACATACACACATTGGCCATTTTATTTAAGGGTCTGCTGCTGAGGCCGGTCTGTGTAAAGAGTCTAAAAAGGCTTTATTTAACCAGGCTGGAGCTGATTTCCTGTGTGCACCATCAGGATATTAACTGTTAAAACCACTGGAGTGTAATACTTACTCATGCTGATTGATTTTTTCTGGTCTCACAGAGGAAAAGCCTGTAATTCCCAGGAGGTGCTGCCAGAGAGGGAAGCATTTCACACAGGCACACATTGTCAATTTAAAAGGTTAGTGCCCTTGCTGTTACTCCATAGCTGTTATAAAATCCCTTTACATTTTTTATTTGTTATTTGTTTGTCAATTTTGTTGTCACCTATATAGTTTCATTCCTATTGTCCACTAACGAGTGTCTCCCAGAGGAAGAAAAGCTTTTTTTTTTACAATTTTTTTCTTGGTTCTTCCAGAAATTAAGGAATGGATAAATCTTTTTTTTTTTAAACAATAGTCTATTATGACTACTTTTTAACATTACTTTTCCAATAGGTAATATTCTGTGATAAAATCAGTAATTGTACACATTGAAATGTTTTTGATAGAAAAGTTTATTGGAAGTTTTTTAATCTAACATGTTTGTTCTACAAACCAGACAATAAAGACTTGACCGGGATGTGTGTGAAGAAAATGTTCAGGTTTATGCTTTCTTTGTCTGCATGGATGACTTCATCCAAAGGTAAATAAATGTGTTATTGTTCTCATTGGCCTGGAAAGGAAGATCAAAGCCCTTCTTTCAGTAATTGACCTTCACTTCTGGGCAGACTCTAAACCAAAAATGTCACATTTTCCCCTCCCAGTTTCTTTTAGCTCAAGCATGAACCTGCAGTTATTACTTATAAAAGTACAATTTAGAGTTTAAAGAGCCAGCTCAAAGAGTCACTGCAGTAAAGGGACACTTTTTGTCCTCATGTTGCATCAGAGGTTTAACTGGTTTGCAGGAGAGAATCTTCACATCCAGTAGTGGGTTAATTTAAAAATCTTAAAATCCCAAAGAAAGAATCGTAAAGTGGCTGTACCAAACATATTCTTGTTCTGCCATTTGATATTTAAACTCTAATCATGAAATTCTCTTGAAAAATGAGAACTGCTCTTTCACTCCTAAAAACCCAATTCTTGGGTTATTCCTGTTGGGGTATAGTTTACGGTTACTTTCTGGGGTAAGAAATATTTTGGGGTGACAGTGGTTTCATTTTAATCTAATTCATGATATTTTTCTTGAGTTACAATAATTCAGAGAAAAGGTAAATACCTTTTTAATCTTAGAATTGGGTAAAAAAAAACTGGTTATTTTTAACTATGGAATTTTTAATATGTTAGCATTTTTGAAAATCAAAAAAATGTTCTGTTGATGCATATTTCTGTAGATTTACACGCATACTTTGCTGATGTAATCTGCTTTAATTTCTAGATCCACTAAATCCACTGGATAGCAGATTAAACCAGATTTGACATTTTTTCTATTGTGTCTTGTAAAAAGGCTTTATAATCTGTTGTCTTTACCACGCAAAAGTTCTCTCTGAACTTCATTTAAATTGTTTCTACTTTTGCTCACCATTTTTCAGGTCACAACACAGTTGGATGCAAAGATAAGCAGACTGATGGATGTCAAAGTAAAGAGAGTCAGTCCCCATGAGTCAGATGTCAATCCTCTGGAGATAACGCTCAAACTGTTCACACATTTCCGTGGGCAGAAATCCCTCCCACTTCGAATAAAACATGTGAATGTTTGCTCCCTTTGAAGACTGTCACTGGTCCAGGTTCAGACTTTAAAGAAATTCCCAAACTCGACATCAAGCCCTTGAGCCACATTTTTGAATCACCCCTTGCTTTAATCCAACACAGTCAAAGACTGTTTTCATGTTTTGAGAATTTCCCAGGTCAATAATAAATGTGCATCAAATTAAATATTGTCAGTTACAGCAACTGCAGCCAAGTCTTTATGGTTTTATGTGGAAAACTGCCATTAAAAGAAGATGTCATTTTGATAGTGTTTTATTTTTGTCAGTGATAATGGAAGATCAGCTCTGGAGCAAAACACATTTTTAAGACCACAGATGTCAAAAAATAGCAAGAACAAATCTTTCATTTACTAATAAAGTTATTTTTGTACTATGGTTTTTGTTGGCAGTGTTCTATTTTTAAGTCAAACTTGTCCGTAATTTTCCTTGATTTCCTGTCTTTGAGTTTGAACAAGCTAACCTAATTCTATTTGTAGCTTTAGATGCTTATATTTAGCTGACAGATGGAAGAAAATAATGTTTTTCTCTGCATTGCCTACCTTCACATCCGATATTTACGACTCATACTTCCTACAATGTCATAGCATTTTTTCTAAGCCTTATTGGACATAAGGTAACATTTCTGCACCTTGTCAGGAACTCAAAGCCATAACTTTCAGATCCACTTGACAACAAGAATGGGTCCTGGGTTGCTGATGGGTTTTATTGTCCTGCATTAAGAGTCTTTAAAGACCCACTCTGATGAAAATGGTCTTTTTGGGGTTTTTAACATGTTCTTGTAGCATTTTTCTAATGTTATAAGACACTTATATTTAGAAAGTTAAGATTAAGATTTTGAGTTTTCCTTTATTCAAATAGCGGTGAATCCAGGACAGATGAAAAAAAAAAGTTGTTGCTTACAAACTACAATCGGTAGGCCGCACGGTCCGTGCTCTGCTCCATTTTGATGCATCCACTTGCAGACAAATAGATCCACGTACGTCTTTGTTTTCCTCATCTGAGCTGGCTGTTCTAACCTGTACGGCTGGACAATTCTGATATTTCTTGCCATTTTTGTTGAACCAGTAATGTCAGGTTGGGGTTGTGAGGGGCTGTAAGCTTGCAGGACAGGGTGTAAACAAAGGGATGATGGGAAATGAGGGGAGGCTTAATTCCATGCCAACGGTCCCATCTACAACTCACAGGCAAATTTCTGATGAAGTCTTGCTGGTCTGCAGAAACTATGTCCTAAAACAACCATTTTGCTTAAAATCTGCATGAACACAATTAAAAGACCACTGGGAACACTTTTTCAATCGATCAAAAGATGAACGGAGTAGGACTTTAAAAAAATGCATGACCCTGCAAAATGTTTAATTGATTGTCTGAAGAATTATTCTCTTGCATTTATTAAAAATATATATATTAGTATGTTACGCCCCTCTTCAGTTCTAGGGTTACTTGGAGGAGCATAACTTAAAGTAATGGTTTTGGCCACAAAATTTAAATGAACAAAAACACCAAACGAATGTCTCCATACAAATTTAACAAATATATTTACAAATTAATTGATAAAAACCCAGCAAGAACTTAAAGTGAAGCAAAAAGATTTCAGGGTGAACGAATGCCAAAATAACAAACAAAACTCCACCTAACTGAAATCCGTTTTCTTACCTGAACCAAAAGAAAAGGGAAAACAAAGACAAACACTAACCTCCCAGGACTAACATAAACAGGAGAAAACATATACAAAAGAAAATGGCAGTTCACCCCTACAGCTTCACTTAAACAAAATTAGACCAAACAAAACTAGAGCGGGCCCAAACACAAAACACAACAAAGTGCAACAAAACAAGTGGAGAACTACAAAACAAATGGAGAAGAGGGCCAAGCTAATGGAGAGCAGTTGCAGCAAAGCTCCCTTCTCACAGGCTGGAGGTCCACATGGTGCTTTTGAAGGCTGTCTCCATCAGCTTGGGTCCAAATGGAGGCCACACCCTTTCCAGCTCAACACCTGAAAAAAATCAGACATAGACATACACACACAAAGATCCACAAAAAGACAGAAGTCCTGCTCTGATAGAAATCAAATACACAAAAAATATAAAGAGTTTTTAAGACAGAAACAGATTTTTTTTTGCAGTAGCTGTCATCAAGAACTGCTCAGAAATTCTCCTGCAAAGTCCAATTAAAAGTCACCTTTTGATGTATAATTGAAATTGTTTAATACATAATATAACATTGCATTTGCAATTGATGGTTTTAACAAGGCTCATGTTAAATTCTCTGACGAAAAATTGCAAGTGATCACCAACAAGCTAAATATAAGGAACTCAGAAAAAACAACAAATGTTTGAAATTGTAGGACTTAGGGATGAAGCTTAGGTAAGACCATGGATGCGCACAAAAGCCTCCAAAACTCATAAACTATTTATGGAGACAACAAACAAAACCTTAAAACCAAAAAACATGCACTACATATAAGTACAATGGGGGGAAAAAAAGGCAAAAAATCTTGTTTCCATTCACAACATAATCATTTTCCCATCCTTCAGCTTTCCCTTTAAAAAAAAGATGACGCTGCTGTAGCATGCATCACAGATGCATATCATCTTCACTAATCGGGCTGCCACATTGCAGTGTTGCTTAAGTGGGATGGAGAAGGTGGCTCCTTTGTGTCAGAGCTAATGATGTCCCTTTGTGACAAGGGTGGGTAAGAGGGTTGAGGACACTGGCGAAAACTCCGAGGAGTTGCTGCATGGGTCTTAGTGTGACTGGCAGCTGCAGTAATCCCCTCTTTGTGTCTTCAACAAGGCCCCACTGAGCTCCCTGACAGCGACCGATGTTCCCAACTCCAGCAGACAGCCCAGATGGGCTGAGCGGCACAGGGAGAGAGGAGGAGGAAAGAAGGGAGGGCCGCCCAGAGCATCCTGATAAATAAAGGAGGAATAATCAACTCAACCAAAAAAGAAGAAGGGAAGAGGGTGAAAAGAGACAACAAACACGATTCAGGTAGAAAGAACATCTAAAAAAAAAATCAAAACAATGTACTGTTAAAGATGTGGTGACCACTAAAACACACTGGTGACAGGTTTTGGATCCTGACCGGCTTATTTGCATGCTTTTTGTTCCTTTGCGGTCACCCTGAAGCGTGCCACACTAATCCCTCTGACTGGTGAAGGCTTCCTTAGGGTGGAGCCCAATTAAAATCCACCCCGGCATATGATTCCACTCACTCGATGAGTTTCTGCCCAGTTTGCTTATTTACATTACCCTTTTAAGTGGCTTTTTCATTGTGTCTGACAAGACCAATGTTTACCTCTTGTAACTTGTGGTTTGTGTTCTTCTGTGATGTTGTGATTTCTCAATTGTAAAGTTTAGTTCGAACATGATGAGATGTCTTCTTCTCACTTGTAAAATCCCTGAAGCATGGGAAACATGGAAATTCTTCAGAAAGAGCAGGTATGAGGCATCATCAACATCCATTACGGATTGGTGTCCCTTTAGTTGCAGTATTTTCAGATAATAAATTGCTTTAGAGTATATATCACAGCAGGAAAAAAAGGGTAATGAAGAAGAAAAAAATCATATACAAGTCACACTTTTGGGATTTTTTTTCCAATAAAATACAGAAAATACAGCAAAAAATGGCAACTTATGCTCCAAAAATACAAAAGAGTGTCTATGGCTGAAATTCTTCCCCTACTCCTCCGGCTTCGCCCCACCCTTCCAGTTGTAGGGGCGTTTGGAGGAGTGGGGCTGGCCGTCGCGCTGTGCCGCGGAAGAGAAACGCATTTCTTTACATGGGTTTGCTCTGAAACAGTATAAGTAATGACTTTTTCCTTAGCAGGACTTTTTCAAAGTTATAAAGCTGATGTTGTTATGTATTTCTGAGCGCTGGCAGCTATGTGCTAACGTAGCTCACCGGCAACTATTGATGACATCATCAAGTGGGAGTGACATCCGGATTAGGAGACAATATTTTTCAATGACACTCCGTTTGGAGGGCCAAATGTAGTGGTAGGGAGAAGCTGTAGGGGTAGGGGGAGCATTCAGATTCTGCCTTTGATTCCAAGGTATTGCATTTGCAGCTCTTTCTTCCAGCTTGGACTCCTAATTGGTGCTGAAATAACTCCATAAACAATTGACGAGCTCACCTGCCACCAACACAAAAGGCTTGCTTTCTCGCGAGATTGATCATATCTGTCTTAGCATGCACTTCAAACAAAATTTATAGTGCATTCCCAGGTAATAACAATCAAATCACATCATCTGTTTTACAAATGTCACAATCCATGAACGACAAAAAATATATAATTTTAAGCAGTATTTACAGTGCTTGTTTCAAACATGACTTTGTTTTTGATTGCATCTTGTGTGGTGGCTGTGGTGCAGAGCTGGAAGATCACAGGTTCACTTCCGGCTTTACATACCCATGTGCCAATGTGTCCTTGGGCAAGACAGCCAGACCCCGAACCTCACATCACTCCTGGTGGTTATAGGTTGGTGCCAGTGTAAGGCAGCAGTGTGTGTAATGGGACTCACCATCATACATTTCAAAAGCGCTATTTTAACTCAATCTAGAGTGGACTAATATAGACATTTTTTAAGTGTTAAATTTAACTCCATGAGAGCTGAATTAGCTAAATTAAAATTTGTAATAAAGGAGAAAAGAAATCATATACAAGTCACAGTTTTGGGATAAATATATTTAAGAAAATACAGAAAAATACAGCAAACTATACAAAAACAATGCAACTTATCCTCCAAAGAGAATCGAATTAACACTGCTGTTTTGGATGGGATGTTGCACATAGTAATAATGAATTGATTACAATTTAGCTCTTCTAGTTGTGATCAATGTTTTTTTATGGTGCCTACAAGCACAGTGAGATTTGCAATTGACTCGCTTTTGAGAAATTCCGACTTCTTCCTCCAAATTCTGCTCTTAACCTTTTATTCAATAAAAACATGATCATTTTCCAATTTGGCTCAGAATAGTTATTTTTCAATTGTGGTTTCATTCTTAAAATAGGTAAAGTTATACATTATTATTAGTCCAACATGTTCATAACATTTTCAAGTTGCACAAATTAAAGTGCATTAAATGAAATGTGTGAAATGACTTCAGGCTTGATGTAGGTGAAATAAGAATCTTTAAGATTTCCATGGAGACAGCATAAAAGAGCAATAAATCTGGTGGCCAGCAAGCATCACAGTCAAAGAAAATCCCAAGTAAACCCCCCATTGGAAACAACAATTTCCTGAAGGCTTAAAAACAAACTCCTATAAAAAGTCCCACAGAATTATATGAGCTGCTCCTTTTGCAACCAAGATGGCAGGTCTTTGATTTTAGTGTGAACGAGCTTCTCACTTAAGACATCAAACAAAGCTCAAAGAACCAGGGATTTAAGAGTGACAGAAAGCTCACTGATGTTTCCGCTTTCTTATTAATTATATTTAAGCAATTGCTTGGAACCAAATAAAGAAAGTGTTCATAATCATCTAATATCCTTTATTAATGTCTTTTTTCTAAGCCCAGGCCAAACAACGACATAAACAACGTTAATTTCATGCTAAACTGCATGGTGTTCTCATCACCGGCCTCTTGAACTGGACTGTCTTTGCCTACAATATGTTTGTACAAACAGTTGGAGTTAAAAGTTTGAAATTCACAAGAAAACCACTGGAGGAAAATAAGTAAAAAAAATCAACAGTTTTATTATTAGTTCACACATATTAACCATTTTTTACTTTTAAATGTTGTGTTTGGACACTTGTTCTCTTTGTTAGGCTGCTTTGCAGCCATTTTATTTTGAAAATCTATGTTTACTTCTTGGAACAAATTGGTCTCTGTCTTTTTCAATAAAACTCATTTTAATTATGTACTTTTGGTCTCTCTTAAAAAGAAACACATTTACTGTGTCATTGCAAAGGCCTTTTTAAAACTTGTGTGATATTATATCCATGATAAATCAACAAGTTTTGCATTTCCTGTCTTAGATTTCCACTTTAACTCATGGCATCGCCATACGAGGCCTGACAAGAGCTTTGTCACTCAGTAAAGACAAAGATCCATACCATACCAGTAAATCCACTGGACTTAAAGACACAGTGTTGCAGTGGTCCTGTCTGAAGGTGCGGTGAGACAACCAGTTGTTACACACCTGGGTAAGTAGGGGGTGTAAAGAATCATTTTAACAATAATTTAATTCATGATAATTTAAGGTACATATGATATTGGTCAATTTTGAACGATCCGATTTACTGACTTAAAATCAATCCAGGACATCTTTAGTCAAAAATTCAACCAGTGTGACTCTGAGATAAATGCCTGGGTGGTAAACAGTACAGCTGAAGTTTTCCAGATTCCTTGTTTTTCTTGCAAGATTTCCAAATGTAAATAATATATGTGTACAACAAACCAGTAAACAAGAATTAATCGCACATCCATTCACATTTTAGCTTCCTAAAGTTTAGCCCCTCTGTTTTTTTTCCACACGATAAGAGCACAAATGGAACATTATTAGAACATTCTAGAACATTTATGTTACATGTACCTGTAACCTGTATGGCTACATGTCTTTGCAAAATTCAAAGTGTTTCCACACATTGGACTGTAATGATGGCTTGATCATTTTTCGCTGCCGACACATGCTGTGATGATACTTGGTCGTTTTTATGTCATAACATAAACTTAGAGTCTCAATCCAAGGTAATTTTCAAGATTGATTAATCGATGTATGCAATTTTGAAAAATGTTCTCGTGTTACAGGTGAATTCGATTGGATTAACAGTCTGTTTCAGACAGATCAGTCTGGTTGAACCGTAGGAGTATATATCAATTCATCAATCATGTGGATTAATTTTTACACCCTTATGGTTGGGTTAAATTTTGTTCCATGCCTTTGACCCATCCCCTAAGGGGAATGGTGGGCTGCAGTCACAGCTGCTAAAGGAAACCATGTGGTAGTCCAATCCCTTACGATAAAGGGGGATCTTATCCTAAAATAGACTTAAAACTAAAAAAACGTGTTCTTCTTTTCATCGTACAAACAAATCTTTTTCATTGACATCTCACCGCCACACGTCCTCAACCCAGATGAGTTTGCACAGTGAATGTCTCAACTTCTGGCGTCTTGCATCCCAGATTATGCGGCTCTCTGTCAAAGACTTGTCAAAGGTAATTTTGAGTTTGATGTCTGTCAACATTCAGTAACTTCGTCGTTTCCTTGAACAAAAACATCTGTGAAGTTTGTGGAAAAAAAAGTGTAAGACCATCAACAGACACCACAGCTCGATCTCCACAGCACAGAAAAGTAGTATATATCTTTAAGGGTGTAGCACAACTTTCCAGGGAGTTTATGCTAGTTTCACATAAGTCATATTTGAGCTTGGTTTCAAGTTTTGCTTCATGATCTGATGAAATGGCCTTTTTAAGTATTCTCAGAGGACCCAACACTTCAAGGCGCTCTTAGAACCCACACCACTGCCTTGTATCACTCCGGGAGAGGGGGAGAAAAGAGAGCAAAGGAGAAATGAAGAGAGAGCGCTAGACACAGCAAGTGAAAGCAAGAATACTCCAAAACCAAAAATGCAATACAGTCATTGCTTCTGAGATGAGCAGAGAGCCCCTGACAGTAAAGAAGAAAAAAAAGCCTCAAAATGAAAGTGAGCCGAACAAAAAAAAGAAAAAAACTTTTATTCTGAACTGATCCTTAGATCAGATAAGATAAGAGCACAGTAAGTTCACTTTCTGCTTGCAGCTGAGTTCAGGCATTTCTTTTCCAACTTATTGAATGTAGGACTAAAAGGAGGACCAGAGGAAGACGAAGGCAGGAGCAGCATGAGCGTACCCACCAGCTTTTAGTCAGGAAGCCTAATGAGCTCCTGTGGGATGGGGGCTGGCTGTCAATCAGCCTCATTCTTTTCCAACTGTACACCATGTCGTACTGTACACACAGAACCAAGGGGCATGAAATAATTAGAGGTGGCCAGCCAGCCACAGCCCGACTTAGTTGTCTGACAGAGGAGGGAAGTCACAGCGAATCTCGTCACACAAGGAGACATTTGAATCTGTTGGACTGCAGCTTTGAAGGGTCCCGTACCCGCCTTTGCAACGATGCTAAAATCTGACAATGAGGTAATAGTGTTTCAGTTTGTTGCGTAATGTCGCCAGGATCCCTCGCTCACTGTGGGGATGATGAAAGAAGGAAAATGGTGAGATATGGATTCAGCACGATGAAAGAGAACCCCTGCTGACAGGGCAGCTGTGAGGCGTTATTGTGTATTTCTCGATGAAGGAATGTAAAAGAGTTAAAAAGAAGGGGTATGGTCGGAAAACGTATATATATATATATATATATATATATATATATATATATATATATATATATATATATATATATATATATATATATATATATATACACATACATATATATATATACATTTTTTTAAATAAAATTCTTGTTGCAATATGTATTGCTTTCTTTTTAGCATCTTGCTCAAAAATATCGGTTATGCCGTCAATTACTATTTCTGCAACAACCACAATTAGTTTTAACCCAAGAAAAAGTGGAAGAACCTTTATTAGGAGGAGAAAACAAGACAGCATTGATGTCAGCTGGTTTTTGGTTGCATTTATTGTCTTTCTTTGCTAGTACATTTATGTTTATTTCAGAGATGTAGCTTTGTTTTGTGCTCTTTACGTTGAGTCATTTTCTGTATTAATGAATATATTTTTTATTTCTTTAAACAAAGAGAAGTTTAATTTCATGAAAGGCACTAATTTGTCACTAATCGGGCTCTGTGAATTTGTCCACAGAGAATGGGGCGAGGTTTTGCACATGCTCATTTGAAGCTTTTTCTTTGATTGCTTTGCTAGACCAGAGAGCTTTCACCTGTCTTGTTCCGTAATTAGTCTTCAGTGTATTTATAGTTCCATCTCTTCGATCCTTATAAGTCTGTGATCCACGTCTACATCCTGCCAGTTTAGGCCTAAATTAGACTCTGCTGTTTCATTTTTTAATTTTCTTGTTTTATTCTTGGACACTGACTTTTCTACATTTTGATTGATCACTAAGATGACTTTTCACACTTTTTTCTTGGCAATAGTAGGTAGGGTCTGCATTTTACCTGTACTTTTCAGTACTGCTCAGCTACACAAGCAAAACATTGATGAGCAAACTCCTAGGATTGCGTGGCGTGTTACGACACGCCAGTTTTACTGACAGGTGAGCATATTAACACTGCAGCAGGCCGCAAACCTTTCTCACCTCTCTCTACTCTGGCATTTTTGATCTAGTGACCTTTAAAAGCAGGATGAATTCTGACACATAGCACACATTATTTATGAATTCTTTAGGTAATCTTAACCCTGTGTATTACCACCTGTTTTTGACAGGCATGCATGTGTCACACGTATGTTTGAGCAAACTGCAGTTTGTCAGCATGTTGAACGTTCAATCACAATGGGCCACAGACACGTTTTGAAAGTTAAAGCTTAGTTGTGGTGCATGGTCAGAAGTTGCAGTTTTACAAACAGAACTGCAAAATGACTAAATGCAGTTTAATGATTAAAAATTCTCATTAGGTCATAAGAACACCTCAACAGTAGTTACACATCAAAAGCACTTCTTTTTGTTTGTCACATTTATTGCGCAGAAATTATGCAAATATTACTATTTTATGCTTCTGTGAAGCAGATTCTTTCACTTTGTGCATGTTAGTGGATATTTTGGTGAGCATGACAATAAATTAAGCAAAAGCGATGAGCTGCTGTGGTGCAACTGGAACACTATTTGTCCTCTTTGTTTCCCACGAGTCTCACAGAGCTCACAATGTTCCATTCAGGTCTCAGATATTTGCCGCCACTGATGAAAGATGCAGCCTTGGATAGTCAGAAAGATAGAAAAAAAAACAGCATGGTCTGTGCGATATACTTGAACTACACTGTACAATTTTGTGTTCAAGCATCCAGATTTTTACAGAACAGGACCTCAGTGCAGACCAGGCAAAAAGCGAGAAACCAGTAAGTGTTTTCACTTAAAAAAATAAGACATCGTAAAATATGACACTTGCAAATTTTTGAAAAGTACTTTTTTTTATATTTATTCCACAAAAAACAATTATAATTGATTTACACCTTTGAAAAGCAAACCAAATTATAGACATGAATATTAATATACTACACTGTCACCTCCCTCTTTTTCTCACCTTTTCCACAATTTACTAACATTCATGATTGTTAGCTCAGTCACATCTCTTATTTTTTACTGTTTACAATTGTTTAAAGGTAAAAAAATATATATTCAAAATAGAAAATAGCTGGTGGCAAATGTAGAAGTTGTCTGTGCCAGGGGTAATGGGCTGGGCACAAGCTCATGGGATGGAGTTTGAGCCCACAGTGAGCAGCCAAGGCTGACATTTGAGGCAGGACAGGAGAATTGGCCCGGGATCTGAGGCAGGAGGGTAGGGACGCTCTGGAGCAGTTCTATCCGTGGGCAGTACGCCAGCGGTAATCTACTGTATTTCCCTGTCAAACTGTCGACTGACCTTCTGATACTTAAAACCTAAAAATTGAGCTTTTTTCTGTTTTTTAGTCGCATAGAAAAATATTTTTGTCATTTTTTGTACTCAAGATTTGAAACACTCCCCAAAAGTCACAAACAGTCAAAGTAGTTGGGCCACGTTCCAGACTTTAATCTGAATAAGTCTAAATTGACTTTAAATAGTCTGAAGCCCATCCATCCAACAGATCCACACTGTAATGTTATCCCGAAATCCACAAGGGACTCACTGTTCTCACTGATCTCCATGATCCACTGACTGCTCATCTAAATAACAGAGAACTCACCTGTACTTTTGTGACTCATGAGTGAAGAAAATAAGCTCTGGCCTTTCCTCAGATAAATAGGTGAGGTTTAAATGACAAAATTAAGAAGCTTGTAGTGTTTTTGTAGTGTCTTGTACAGTTAAAGATAAACTAAATTTCCTCTCTAAGTGTGTGAAAAAATTGTACTTAAAAAATGTTTATAACTCATTTTCAATTGTTATTTGATGTTGAAAGATGTTTTTTGAAATCAAAAATTAGAAAATGGGAAGTCACGTGTAGTAGTATTGCAGAGAATTTTGTAAATGTGTGTTTCTAGTCTGTACAGCTTTGTTAAATGTCTTTCCTTGGCATTTTTTTTTACAGCTTTTGCCTTTTTTGTCTTTAGATGAGGGCTTTAGTAATAATAAATAGTACATAAAAAAATCAGAAAACCATCAAATTGTGAATTTAGTCTAAGTAAAAAAAATATGGAAACACATCAAGCTGGCCTTAATTAAAACAAACCTTTCAAAATAAACTACTGAGTTGTACTGAAGTGAAAATTTATTTTTTGGTCTATACAGTTAAAGTAACTGAGGTGTAAAATAAAACTAAAATAGTTGTGTGGCAGAGAGGCTGACATTTTTAAACATTGCCATCAATTCCCAGCAATGTTTTGTTTATTACTAAGCAACACATGGGGAAACAACATCACACAGCCAGAATCAGGTGCTCCTTGTATTTTGTTTAGAGGCCAGATTGGTCAGAAATGTTGAGTCATAAAGTCGCCCTGCAGAGCATGCTCCTTTTGCACTAACAGTTCTGTCTGCAGCAGCTCAAAATGGAAGAAGCTCATCTTCATTTTGACTGACATCAGACTGGACACTGAGCTTCACACTAAAGTGGCAGAAGGATTCAAGAAAACAATTGTTTAACAGCTAAACAGTTGTGTTGCACTTGTTGAAGCTCATAGAAGTTGACCCAAGCTATAACCCAGAGGTAGGCAAACTCTGACCTGGGGGGGTTGATAAACGTATTCCCACCAATCTTCCATAAATGACATTAATATTCCTTGTTTATGTTTTATTTTCGCTGTATTTCTGGGGGGTATTCCAGGAAGCATGTTTAAACTAGCCTGACTGTAACCCTGAACTCTGGCTGAAATCCGCCTGAACTTGCTTACTCTGGGTATGTCGGTTCCAAAAGACCGGATATGAGTTGGCGTAATTACGCTCGACTTGGTAACCCTGGGTTAACGCACGTGCACAGCAGGTACATAAAGACATTCTCATTGGATCGTCGATTTCTGGAGTCACCATGGAAACGCGTGGAGAAAAAAAAAAAAGAAAGCGCGACACTTGAGACAGAAGTGAGTCTGACATTTTAATGACGGCGTATAAAGATTATACGTCCATCAAAAAAGTAACACGGCTGCATCATAAAAAAAGAGTTTCTGCTTGGAGAAAAATAACAGACAAAGTAAACGCACGAGTTTCTGATCTTGTTTCCATTTCCCTTGTAAACTTAAATGAATTACTTCTATTGGTAACAAATAATTTAGTTAAATTTATTCAAACTCAATAATTGTTTATACAACTCAAATTTACGTATTTATCTAACTAAATGTCACATTACTCATTAATCCTTTTTCCATTTTAATCACTTGTATTTCTTGAACTCTCATATGTCTAAGTTTGAGCCGGTAGATATGCTCATTTTTATAACAATAAAAAGGATGGAAAAAAATGCACGGAGTGCAAAAATTCATAAAAGAACTTTTCGTCATTGTTGTTACAGCAAGTACACGTAGGGGTGCTATAAAAACTCATCATCCTCTCCTTCAATCTCACTCATGGTGCGGAGACGTAAGCATAGTAGGACAAAATAACTCGGCAAAACTCGGCAAAACACAGTAAAACAGCTAAACAACTAAACACATTTTGCAAAAAACCTACACTTAAACCCAAATCCGTCCAGACAGGCAAAGGGAATGATATCCCAGAATCCCTTGCGATGCCGATCTAACAGCAGCACCAAAGTTACTCCTACTTAATTGAATTAATTTGAATGAAAGGAAAATAATTGTCTGAAAACTCTGTGTTATTTTTAAGGTGACCATAACAAAAAATGATTTATCTTAACTGAAGCAAATAATTAAGTTAGATCAAAGTAAAAAAGTTTCTCTTCCCTACATCCATATATGGTCTTATCACCCTCTCACGGTGAAAAAAGTATTATCTGAGCTTCTTCATCCACTAAATCATCTATAAATGGACATGCCATGCTGCTGCACCTCTCTGAAAACAAACTAAGCTTCAACTAAACTTGCTCCGGACCAGGTTATGTTCAGAGCATGAGTTTCCATGGCAACTTGACCTACCCTGAAACATACCTCTGTTTCTGGAACCGAAAGCTGAGGTTATAAACTTCCTTAGCCTCAAACTTATCATTGGTGCTAGCATAACCTGCTTTCTGGAATACCCCCCTGGGGTCTTCCCATAGATGGTGCACTACAAATACATTGACCTTTGTGCTTGGTGCAAAAAAGTATCCTGCATTCATGTAGTGTTGGAAGACATGTTGTTTTAGGACAATTGTGTGGGTTTTCTGAGTTGGACAGTCATTCTTCCAATCATCTCAACACCACATGAATGCAGCACGTCTCTAAGTTTGTATTTGTTCCCTGTGGGACATCAACCCAGTGGCACAATTGGCACTGAAAAAAGTCACACTTTTGACAAATTTCCATAAACTGTAATCAAAATGTACTGTTTTAAACAAATATGCATGTTTTATCAACATTCCATCTTATTTCTTTCTCTCATGAGGCAGATTACCAAAACACTTCATGCATTTGTTCCCAGTCCAGCCCTTCACTCAAATTTTAGAATCCTTTGTGGCCCATGAATCAAAACATTTGCCCACCCCTGCTGTAACCCATGTAGTTCACACACTTCAGAATCCATGCTCAGTCAGCAAAGTTATCCTGTGCTGCAGCGTTATCTTATGGATCCATCTGAAGAAGCTAAAAGCAGCATTTGGGCGGACTTTCTAGTTAATAAAGCAGTTTGTTGGAGTCCTATTCAAAATGAACAATCCTGAATTTAAATGGACTTTGAGGAAATATCAACAAATACAGAAAAAATAGATTACCTCAAGTTTTCAAGTGCCTTAATAGTACTGCACTAAATAGTACTGTTAAGGCATTTGTACTGTGGTACTGTTTAATTGTACTGTGCTGGATTTCAAGTGCCTTAACAGTACTGCCCCTCAAACACACATAATCTCACTGTAATTCATTTAATTTCTACTCATATCCCTCCCCTCTTTTTTGCTTTTGTCCCCTTTTCCTCTCCCCTTTCCCTATTCTCCTCTATTTTGTCTCTTCTTCTTCAGTCCTCTTCCTCATTTCTCCATTTCTCTCCCCGTTCTCCTCGACGCCCGCTGTCCCCAGGGGGTATGAGACCAGCTCCCTATGTGGCGCTGTCACGGCCTGAGCTCCCCAGTTGAGGAGCCTTTGATGGTGTTGGGGATTATTCATCCTGTTCGCTGGGTCGTGTTCCACTGTCATACAGCAGCAGCATCACACGCGCACACACACACACACACACACACACAAAGGCACACTCTCAATTGATATGACCGCACCATTTTCCAATTCCCTTTGATGTTTGTGGAGCCACTGTTGTTATCAAGATAGGGTAAACTTATAATGTACTGCCGATGTTAAACTCCTGAAATGGTGCTATCATTATTTTCTAGATGTCAGACTTCTAAAAGGGCATGCTTTTTTTTTGCATTCTTTATTTTCTTCGTCTAGGTGCAAAAATTAGATTTTTAAAATAATTTTTTGTGCTTATTGAAAACAAAACAACAAAACAAAAACAGACTGTAATCGATTTTATCTGTTCACATGGAAACTTTTATGATATAAAGTAATGATTTAGTGCCGCATCAAACATTCTCCTTTTTAACAGCAAAGTATAAAAGTGTTCCTCTTCAGCTCAGTTCATCAGAACAAATGATTTGTCTTACAAATCAACAGAAATGAGGCACAATCATAAGGTTATGAATATGTACATCAAAGAGTCTCCTTTCATGTTTTTAAAAGACCCACTGGTATGAAAGCCATGTTTTTTTTTTACAGGATCTTGTGTCATTTTTCTTATGATGAAGGCGAATTAAAAAGAAAGTTCAATTTAAAATAGCATTTCTGGGTATTTCTTTGTTCAAATCATTGTGAATCAGGAGCAGACAAAAAATGCTGTTGAAAAAGCTTGTGGCAGTGATGTAAAAACTTCAATCAGTGAGCCACAAGCTTCCTGTTCTGCTCAGTTCTGACGCATCCACTTGTAGACAAATAGATTCATGAACGTCTTCTTTTTTCTCTGTAGGGCTAGCTCCAATATTCAGTCCTTTTGTTGCATCGCTAATATTAGATTTGGGTTGTGATGGGCTGTAAGCTAGTGGAAGAGAGTGTAAACAGATGGAAGATGGGAAATACTTACTTTCCATGCCAAGGGTCCCGCCCACAACTTAGAGGAAATTTTCTATAAAACTACTGCTGCTCTGCAGAAACTACAGTCTGTGCAGGAAAACATCACATTCTTTTATTTTTTATTATTTTACCAAAACGCTTTAAAAAAATCCAAAGAGGATTGGAGTGGGACTATAAATAAGCCTTTAACTGTTTTTATTAGTTTGTGTTGAAATGAAAAAAACTTAATATGAATCACTTGACCAAAACAAAATTCAACATTGTTCACAAATGTATTTCATTTTGGTGTTATACCATCTGCTCTAAGGTGTGACTAAAGTTGTCAATAAAATAGAAAACCCGGGCCATTACATACACTGAGAGAAAAAAACACCATTTGTGGGCTTAGTGGACCAAGACAGAGGGAGAGGAAACTGGAAAAAATGTTAACTTTACTAAGGTCTTCCTACTTGCTGATATATAATTTATGCATGGTTGTTCCTGCCGTGTTTTCTCTTATTTGCTACAAAAATACTTTTTTTCTCACAGTCTTTCTTTAAATGTCTTTTTTTTTTTTTGTAAAAAGAAGAAAAATAAGGTGAAACAATTCAAAATTTGCTTTGTTACTTTTAACTTGTATTAGTTCTGATAATTGTTATTAATTATTTAAGGTTTCTCAAATGAAACCAACAACACTGAGTTACTTATAACTTTTGGTAAGTCCTTAAAACAGTGACCTTTGATGCGGCACAAAGTTTCTTTTAGGTGGGTTTTGCTTAAATGTCAGGCTTCCATATCAACTATAGTTTTGTCATCTACTCCAAATCTCTTGATGAAGAAAAATCTTAACTCAAATATGCTTCAAATTTGGTTTTTAACTATTGTTGTTGATGGTGAATATGTCGTGAATGTGGCAAGAAGGGGAAGGTTAATGTCACTGTCACTTTAATCCACCTTTCTGCAGTTAATTGTACATTTTCTTTATTTTCTTTCATCTTTTTTAAATATATCTAGAGAAAGGAACAGCGATGGAAAAGAAGCAGGAAGGGATTTACTCCACATCAAATTGAGACACATCCCTAATCATAAGTTCGAATGAAATCAAACTGCGACATGATTTGGGAACCTGGTCATATTCTTTTTTGTAGATTTAACCCATTAACTGCAGACCAGCTGTCAACGTGGGGTCATAGTTTAACATGCATCTGCCCTAGGCAAACATGTGCAGCCGGCCGCTGAAAGCTTGATTACAGTTTGCACCTTCTTTAAACTTTAGCTTGTCATTCCACAGGACTTTTTGGGTTTTTTTTCCCCCCACTTTTTGATCTTTGGAGCAGTTAGACTGCTGGTACTTAATGACCCCGAATGGTGCAGTGGTGGCTGCAGCAGAACACAACAACACCAATATTCCAGAACTGGAGCCACAATAAAGAAAAGCTATGTCTTTCTACAAGCGCTGACAGGTTCCTCTGTACATCTTCTATCCATACATCCGCAAAATGCAACTGTTTACTTTTGCGTCAACCCAACTTTTTTTTAGCTAAACGTGTTTGAGAACTTTATCGAATCTGTCGCCACTGATGTTAACTTCTCAATTGTACAAGTGACAAGACGAAAACAATCTTGGTGATAAATTCTCCTCAGACTTTTAGCGCAGACGTTCCTTTCTCTTGAGCCAGCCAGGCAGGGATCACTGTAATCCACAAAAAGCCCTCCACCTCTTCATGCTTTCAAAAGAAGTGGAGGGAGCTCCTCTACTCTCTGTGAAGTTTGGCTTTGGAGGCTTCACAAGGTCAGACCCATTGTTATCCTTGTCATACTGATGAAGCACCCAGTTCGCCGTTGGTCCGCGGCCCGCCCAGACGCCAACTCTTGGCCCAGACCGGGAAGTAAAAGGGATCAAAACGTACTGAGTATGATACCCAATCTGCTGTGGGAGTTTTTGCATACATGTGTTTGCTATCTGTGTTTACAGTTTAAAGGGTTTTGCTGTAAACAAGCAACCATAAGCGAGCTGTTTGGATGATATGGGAAAATGCTTTTCAAGTGGTGGATATCAATATCCACCATAATCATAAACATGAGGGCATTAGAGTGATGCTCTACCCTGTTTGTAAGGACATACTGCATGTCATATTAATGCAGTTTATATCAATTAGCTCCTTGCTGGGCGGGCCATAAAACCCCAGAGGGATATTTTGTTGATGGCGTACAGCAAAAAAAAAAAAAAAGAGTGGAGTGAGGATACGATGGGAATGTTTGGTGCCCTAACAAGCAGCAAACTGCAAAGTTTTAATTAAAAGCAAAACAAGCCTGCGATCTTTCACACAAAAACTTGGCAAGACTGAAATGGGAGAGACCCTAAGGTTTCATAATTGATTGAAAAACGGTTTTGGATGAAAGTCATCATCAGAATCTGTTTTGCAGTTTCTACTTCTTGCTGTAAGTTAAAAGAAGAACTAAAAAAAATGAACACAACAAACAAAAAAAACACCATAAGCAAATTTTAGAAATAAATGTTGATTTTTCACCACACCAAACTTTATTAGAAAATAAAACCCAGCACAAAAGAGAGCCTAAAGGGTTTTCTGTCATTGGTGGCACAGGCGGTTAGGTTTATATTTTCACAGTGTTTCATTTAAGTTTCTATTATGTGTCTTAGGAATGAATATTTGATCTTTCTCCCCCAAACTTGTCACTGATGAGCCTTTGAAGCCGCGCGACTCTGCATTGTTTGTCACACTGCAGGTTATATGAGAAAAAAAAAAAAAGATCAAACTCCTGTGTGTGTTGCAGGCACAACATAAAAAGGTAAACACTGTGTCCTGGTGGTTTACCTGTTTAGAAACTGTCTTTGTTTCGAGTGCATGGACATAAATGTTCAGGGGCAACAGAACTGCACAAAGTTTGCTTTTTGAGAAACAACTGTCTGCTTTATTGTTTTATTTTATTTGCTTTCCTTTCTTTTTTTTCCTGCCTCCGATTGTGTTTGTTCTCTGAGAACTGCTGCAGTTTGCAGAAAACTTTTTCTTCCCCTGAGATCTTTCCTTTTTTTTTTTTAAGCCTCAGAATGCAAGCGCGTTTGATTGCATGTGTGTTTGGTTTAAGGAATAAGCAGCTCTGGGGGTCTGTGTAGTAACTTGTAACTTGAGGAATTCCCCTACCTGGGATCGAACAGGAATATGATATATGGATTTTAATTGTTTCCCAGGTAATTCATAAGCTGTGTATGAGATAACTTTAAGTAATGGGACAGTCAGAAGCTGATGGAGAGTAAAAACTATTTTTTTAAAGAAAGCGTTACATAGAAAACACATGGACACAATAATGAATAATAAATCTAAATCTAAAAGGAGGACAACATGTGGCATCTTAAGGGACTAATTTTCCCACTGCTTATTAAATGTTTAAATAAATAAATAAAATGAGCACCTCAGTTTTTTTAAGCTTTCTATTTCAAATGTTTGGTAAACTACCATAAGAAAAATGTGAACTTATATGTTAAAAAGTGCTCTGTTGGAACCAATCACCAATGTCAAAAATGGTTTGACACACAGCGGCCATAACCTATGGAGACTTAAGCTTATAATGTGCAAACCAAAGTTACAAAATGTCAAGTGAGTGTAAAAAAATTTGTCCTACTTCATTCTGATGAAAAATGTCAAATTTAGAAACAACTTCATTTCAAATGCACTTTTAGCATCTATTAATAGATTCTTATTCTTATGACATTCATGTATTTTTAACTTAATAATTTATCTTAAATTTGGTTTAAATGAATAGTATGTAGAAAAGAAATCATTCTAACTGTAAATTTGGGTTCTAATTTATGCATAAAAATATACAACCACATAAAGAACACTTGAAATAGGTCATTTTCAATAAAGAGCAAAAAAGAAGGCAAGACTCACTGGTTTATTCAAATATGCAGCTTGTTTTCACTTTCTATATATGCTATTTTGTTGAAAATATAATATCAGTTTGATTTCTGTGTGGTTCACCTTCAACATAAAAGATGAATTTGTAAAAATGCAGTTCAACCCTGACAGACTAAGATTTTTGTATTGATCAAAGGATACAAATGGTCTTTTTAGTGTTATTTGCATTTGCCTTTTCGGTGCATTTAACAGGTTTGGCATTTTCCAGATTGGAAATAAGGAACAGTGTGAAATCCCAAACAGTGGAACCAAAGCCAACTGAGAAACATTGGAATACAATCAAATACTTGCTGTGATATATTCCACTTAAAATGAATGCAGCTGTTATATGATGAACCACAAGGTCAGAAGCAAAAGAAAACGGACAGACCACGAATTTATTAAGACACCTCAAAAGCCAGGACTCCAGTTTACACCAGGTTCTCCATCCTTCCAATTAGACACACAAACACACAGACATGAACACACACATGCCCAGGGCCTGGAAATTGCCTTTATGTGTCCAGAGACAGAGTTCACATGAAAATGTTTGAAAATGCATCTACAAGGACACAGAAGTCCTCTTCAGGTCTGAACCTTTGATCCTTAAGAGACCCCCACCTTTCTTTTACCCCTTAGGTACTGGCATCAATGTAATTGAAGATCATTACTAAGCCACAATGGAGCCCTCTCAGCGACCGTCTCCATAATGGAAATGAATTGAGCAGCACAGCAGCAAAAACAGGAGAAAATGGAAGCCAAGAGGTAAAAAGGAGCAAGGGACGTATTCCAAATTGAAATGAAGTGGAAATATCCTGTCCATGGTGTCATTGGTTAGCCAAGGAGCCGAAACGAGCAAGATTACTGGCTTACATTTGTAGCTCCTCAGTGTTTTTGTTTTGTTTCGCTGAAGTGGGGTGGCAGGGGTGGGGGGTGGGGGGGTACACTTCAAAAGAATTTGTAACAAACCTAATTCATCTGAAGCGTAGGATGAGCTGGTAAGAAAGATGAAAGATGAAAGTGAGTTGGCATGGAAACAGAAAGCACATCACTGCTCGCTGGCACACAAAAGGGCTGCCTGTGTTGCATGTTGTATTTCTACAGGAAGGGATCCAGAGAGGCTTTAAGTGCTATCATGACCTCACAAACAAAATTAGCCAATTATGACTAACTAGGATGCTCAATTTTCACTTTTCATTAGACCACGTTTACCATGTTTTTCACTAGTTTTTTTTATTCAACAAAGGTGCATAGTTTGGAGGGCAAAACGCAATTTCATCAAACAACATGGATTTTTTTTCTACACTTGGAGATTAAAGAAGTTCAGAAATTCAAAGTTCACTTTAAACTTAACCCACTCCCAAGGAAATATCTAGAAAACCTGACTGAATATGTAATACATCACTGTTTTAATACTGAATCCCATTTTCACCTGCTTGGTCCTGCCCTTACCTCTTCAGAAGTGAGGTTAAGAGGCAGAGATGCTAAAACTGATACGGCACCAGACCACACTGCACTCTTGCAGTTTGAAACAAGTTTATATAAGAAGAGTTACTTCAAACTCAGGAGCCGCTCTTAATTTTTTGCCTCTGATGCTTTCAGGTTTGTCTCAAATCCTTGGTTGAAACACAAAAAAACAAGTGGGAATAGTGGGAATAAACACGAAGATAAAAATAGAATAATAATACTTTTAAAATACACAAACATATTTACAACAGAAATAATATTGAAATGTGTAATTGTACTAAACTGCCATACAAAACTGCAGTAAATGCAAGAATTGAGCAGCCAAAAATTAAGAAATCCCTACACCTTCAAACGCTGTGGTACAGGACCAGAGGATAGACTAGGGTTTGTCCATGTTGCTATACCTGAATTTACACTATCAATGTTTCTCTAGATTTAGAACAAATTGGCTCCAGATATGGACATAAGATCTCTTGTCTAAATTTAGTAATGGGATCATTTTGGTCCCTGCTTAAAATAGGAACACATGAAACATCGGAGCAATCTAGTATGTTAGCGCAGCATATGAACAATTATTCCGAAAACCGTAGCATAAAGAACATGCAAGCAAGTCAACTAAACTCTTTTTATCAATTCAAATCACTAAATCCATTAAAATCTTCATCTTCTGTGTCACCTTGGAGGAACTTTGGAGCAACTCTGCTAAGCCTGGCTGAAGACTGAGCGGTACTTCTTCTTCTGCACTGCTGCCAGTAGAAAAAAATACTGATACACATACCCTCTAGTGGTTGTTGCTATTTATTAAAAATAAAAATCCCCAATAAGTGTCACCCCCAGCCGTATTATGCAAAAATTACACTCGGAAAAATATCACGCTATATGCATATTTTGTTGCTAATTTTCACTTGAAAATAACTGGGACCGATTTGCTTGGTTATCAAAACCTTGTTGTTACTCAGTAAACTGATCTGACTGCATGTTAGTTTTCATACATGCTTCCGTCTGGAAGTTGAAGTGCTATTCATGATATCCACAAAAAATGAATTTACATGAAACTAATTTTGTTTTAAACAAACAGTAATAATAATGTTAGTGTCCTACTTTAATCTTGGACCTGTATCACAAATTTGCAGCAAATTATTTTTATTAGGCAACTATACAAACTTTTACAAACTAAAGAAGCATACCTATTATTTGTTGGTCATCTTTCTTTTAAGTGACAAATTTCTAAAGGTAATGTTTCTGTATATAGACACTGTAATAATATTACTATTTTTAGAGACATATGTGAATTTAAATGCAAGGATCCAAAATAATGTTTCTTTAAATGAAGATATACAAATTAAAAAACATCAGTTTTCAGTTCCTTGAACTCCCAAAACTCCCCATACCAACCTATAATGTTGTTGGATCACCTTATAACAAGAAATTATCAGTAAATTTAAAACAGATTTTAAGATGTTATAATATCAATCTCTTCATTTTTGCAAAACCCGATGGGAGAAATTAGAAGCCTCTGGATTTGCGGTTCATGAGTTTTTCATTTTAACCAAATGCAGCAGATAGTTTAAGTGGATTACTTGATGTATCAAATCTTTAAAGCCTGTTAACAAAAGCAGCTGCAAACAATTAAAACCAGCCATGTTTGAACCACATGATAGAGAAATGTATTTTTCTTTGTGGTTACGCATTTAAAAACGTTGTGGCAGAAACCCAAAACCCTCACAGTCGCTTTGCAGGCAAAGTTTTTCCTTCCTAGAATGTTCAACAGTAAATGTGCAACTAATACAGGGCAATTAGAAGTGTAAAAAAAAAATCCATTCCAAACACAATTATTTGTTTTCATTTCACATTGTTGGAAGAATGTTGATGTCTTCCACCTTTATATTGAATTTCTCACCTTCTCATCTCCAAGGTTTACATCAGTCTCCGGTGTAATATTTGTCCCGGTGACATCAAACGTTTCTAGGTGCTCTTTTGAAGTTCCTCTGACTCAAGAAAAAGATAAAGAATGTGCAGTCAGTGGTGTCAGATCCAAAGTAGCTGGATGTGCTGCGGAGCGATAACCTCTGCCTTTGGTTCTCTTGTTGTTTGTTTGATGGTTTGTTGTAACTCCACAACATGAATTAAATATGTTGGAAATTTGTTTCTTTTGCACTCGACTTTGAATAAGACCACAGTTTGTGGTGGGAAGCTGGATGCATGGATGGACATGGCAGACCAAAGCTTGAAATGTAACATTTTGTACTGCACGTTAAAGGCTTAAAGTAAGCCATTTCACCTACAGTGCCTTCCAAAATTAGTTATATCTCTTGCTTTATATATATATATATATATATATATATATATATATATATATATATATATATATATATATATATATATATATATATATATATATATATTGTTACTTTTCTTTTCTTTTTTTTTTTTTTATATTTGTTACTTTTCTTTCAGGAGTGATATGAGCAAAATACAGAGTGAAACACCCCATCCCTCCTGGCCACCCGGTGGCTGTTAGAGGAACTGCAACAGTTTGGCTTCAAATTTAGAAAAGAAATATGGGAGCTTTATATTATTGAAGCTAAACTAATCATTTTTAATCAGTGTGGGTATTGTTGTTACTATCCCACTAATGATTATCTGCCTGCATCTGATACTAATACTTCACTAAAGCATTTTTTTTCTCTAAATGATTGTGCAAATTGTGCATGTGAATGTGGTACGAACAGAAGTGTTTGAACATAATGGAAGCATTTAACCTTCATACTGAAGTTAACATCAGACTCATATGCTAACTCCTTAATTTTGATCTGTAATCCTGTGCTTAAGAATAGAAAACTTTGGTTTCAACCTTTTGTTGATAAAATATTAGAACTACTTTATAATAATAGATGCTGTCAGTAAATATCACATTGTGATACCAGATTTGTGATAAACTTGTGATGGCAACATTTATTGCACAGAAGCTGTAACTGAGAGGAGCGCCAACATATATACTGTATTTGGGAAAAAAGACAGTGTCACATGAAAAACTGTATATGAAGGTCATAAAAAAAGTAAATATAATAGTGAGCTTGTTAATATAGCCATTGGTTTTACTGGTACACTTAAAAAATGTATGCAATTACCTTGCATGTTGATGTAATGCCATATTTAAGTGCAGTTGTCTTCTTTTTAGAGAGCATATTTTTTTTATCAATGTTTTTTTACATAATTTTGCGCACCGGTACAAAGATGTACACTTAACTGTCATTATTAGTAATAGACAACATTTTGAGATTAAATGTTTTTACTTTCTAAAACATACTATTGTGCAATTTTGATATTTTGTTACACTATTTTTCATTGATGCTAAGTTTTTTATTGCGAAAGAATGCTGGGAGGAGGGGCCCCTTGCTTACCCTACGCCTGAGGGCCCCAGAAACTCTGACAGCACCCCTGTATATGGACACGGCTGAACTGCTGACACGATAGAATAAAGCCACTGCCAAATTAAATGAAAACAGACACAAAAGAAGACATGTAAGGCATTTAAATGTGCATAAACCAAGATCAGCTTATGAAAGGCCTGATCATTTGCAGTGGTATGTTGCTCTAAATTAGAAGCAGTAAAAATGTCTTGGTCAGCCTTTCAGAATACTGTGGTAATTTACTTGATTGGAATACAATTTGATGCTCAATGAATTCCATGTTGGTTTGTTATGTATTACAGAAAGACTGATTTATTTAGGTTAAGCTGCCATTGGTGCCTTGCAGAAATTTAAGGAGAATGGTGCTTCATACAGCAAAGAAGTGAGAAATGTTCAAGCCTCTTGAAAAAGCATTTAAGAAGCATGAAAGGAGCCATGTGTGATAATATACCCCTACAACATTTGGTTAATTGGAGATTGGTCACGGGCTGTAATATTTGACTGTAATCTGAAAGGCCTGTGAAAGCAGAAGTGTGCAGTGAGAGCGAGAGATCAACGCAAGCTGTGAAGAGCAGCCAGTGATAAGATTAAACCCTTTTACATCCTATATTGAAATACCAGCAGCTGTAGTTTCATTTATCGGACTAATTTTCTGAAATCCTGTCTTGTTGGGCTTGTTTTCTTGTAAATATAAAAATACGAAATTCTGTGAAACAAGCTTAACAATACTCGTGGCACACAACCCTAACGCAAATGCAGTAGGGCATCAAATACCAGGAGAAATCAGAGGTGTAGAAATAGGAGCATAAATATCAGCCCTGGCCTTATTTTTGCCCTGCTCCTCTGTGTAACCAAACTGACTCATTACCAACTTCAAAGACACAGATAGGAGTTTTAATTAAGAGAAATGCTGGGGAACAGTGGAGATAAGTAAAACTCTCCCTCCCCTTCTCCTCCATGCACCCCAGATATTCCCACCCCTCGGTGCTCAGACAACATCATTAGGACAGTACAGAGGCTGCCAGTGCGCAGCAGCCAGCCGTCATCCCACGACATCCAACCAAAAGCACCTTGTGGCTTCTGTGCTGTAATCCTTCCATCACAAGTCTTCTGTACTGATGTGGACTGACACTGTTTCGGGACAAACAGATGCAAACATAAACGCAAGATTATTTGGCACCACTCGAAGCAGCACTTCACATACTATCCTCTAAATGTAGGACACAAGATTGTAGAGGGGAGTAAACTAATGAATCTGAGAACAAAATACTTTTTTTGCTGATGTTCTCATGAACCCAGAAGACGTTTCTTAGTATTCCAATGCATTTTGCCCCTGCAAAAAAATGTGAGCTTAATATATTTTAATGTTAATTAGAATTGTTTTGATTAGCGCTGCTTAAAGATCAATACTTCCACATAAATGTGCTTTCTTTTTATTTAAAAAAAATCTAAGACAAACGTTTTCAGGCCAGCTATAATTTTTTTTAAAGAATTAAAGAGGATATCAGTATCTTACAGTAAAAAAATGCAAAAGTGGAGAGTAACTTTTTGAATGCTTCAAACTGAAAATACCTGCTGGATGATTACCCAAATTAAAGACAAGCACTTCAAAGGAAGCTCCTGTCATAAAGCAGTGTGCCTTTTTCATCTCTACATCATGTTATGTGGACATTTTATTGGAACAAATGTCAATTTTTAAGTAGTTCTGTACTTTTAAGGTATTTCAAGAAACTAACAAGTCCCTTTTGTTATTTTTTGTTTTTTACTGTCAAAATCCTGGACAGTTATAATGACTTTGTAAAAATGACAAAGAAATGTTCCTTTGATCTCTGAAAGGTAAAAGTTATTTATTAGAAAATTTCAAAAATATGTTTCTATCATTATTTTTTTGTGCTAAGATTCAACCTAAAGGAGAGTCTCTTTTTTAAGTTTGCATGGTACAAATAAAACATACAGGACCTAAAATAAGACAACATGGGTAAATTATACAAGAAAGTACGATAGATATAACTTTTAAATACATTTTTAGTTTTCGTCAGCCACTTATCAAATTTTTACAATGATTTGTCCTCCTTTCAACTCTTTCTCAGTATTATAAATACATTATTTGTAGTTTTTTTAAGTTTAATTTCTTTTACACTTTATGTTAAAGGTAAGTACCCAGTATCTGATATAATGCATTAGAGTTTGAGGTCAGCTGTATACTTTATTCCAGGGGCTCTCAAAGTGCTGCCCGGGGGCCAATGATGGCCCACTGGAAGATTTGTTGTGGCCCTCAATAAAATAGAGCCAGAGCAGGTTCCTTTGAGGAAAAACATTGTGTTGGCGAGGAGAAAAGGTGCCTTCAAGCTAAGTGGACAAATGCTTACTTTGTCATACCTCATGGGCTGAATAAAGTCATGTGCCTGATTTGCAAGCAGGTAAATGCAATGCTGAAAATATTCAATATAAATTGTCACTATGTAACAAATTATAAAAACTATGAAAAATTTACAGGTGAGGAGCGCAACAATAAGCTCCAACAACTACAACGAGGCTATGCTGCACACCAGATGTTTACAAAAATGGCTAAATCCAGTGAAGCTGTGACAGAAACTAGCTGCGTTGTGGCAGCAAAGCAAGCCCTTAAGTGACGGGGAGTTTGTAAAACCAATGTATGCTGTAAATAGCTGACATTGTTTGTCCAGAGCAAAAGAAAGTCTGTCAAATGATACAATTACAAGAGGAGTAGTAGATCTGGGCAGCAACCCCCAACCGCAACTGGGAAGACATCTGGAGGGCCTGGTTAACTGTACAAATGACACTTGGTCAATAAAGTTCTTAAAAACTTTGAGAAGCCCTGCCTTATACTTGCAAAATTATGGCAGTTTCTATTCCTTGTATTTGTTATTTTCTTCTGTTGTGTGCTAATTGTGGGGAATACTGCCCCCAAAGAGCAAATATTTTAACTTTGGGACTGTTCAAAGCAGTAAACTGAGTTAGCCAGAGTATCCTAGAATGAAAGTGCCCTCAGCATTCAATTTTTACTCCATGTGTATGACGTGGCCTTCTGGTTTAACAGAGCCATGAGCTCATGTGGACATCTTGTGATCTAAATTGAGCTCTGTTCTAGTTTGGAAGCACCCTAGCAACTCTGCAAAAAGGGAAATCAAAGTAACACACTCCTCTTCAAAGTACTGAGTACACACAATTAGCAGACAATCAGAACTTCAACCAACACACTTTCCAGACAGGTTGGCTGATTTTCGCCTCTTGTTTGTGTAATTTTTTCTCTATTAGAGTCGAATTGGTGAGCTAGCAGTCTGCTTAAACACCCTCCAGCCCTGCCATGTGGTGGAGATCAGCAGAGAAAAATCTGCCCCCTCTGGGGGGAAGGCCTGATGTCGGAGAGATTAATTACAGACTACGGAGCTGCAGCACGCTGGGAGCACACATTGCTTGCGGGCGAAGATATATTCATCTGCGCACTAACAAACACGCGCAAGCTCCGTCTTCCTTCCCTCCTTGCAGGCAGGATCCATCAACATGTTGAATCCCACATGAACACTGACTCTCCTCCTCCCCTCCACAAAGGTGCTGCTCCTTTGTCTCCAGGTAGTGCTGCCTGGCACTCAGCCCACCGCCTCCTGCTTTCATGTGGCCAGGGGAATTATCCACCCCTACGTGTGTGTTGGTGTGCAGTGTTTTGCACAAGCGTGTGACACCCAAGACACTAACTTTCATATCTGTTTTCTACTTTGGCAACGGGCCAGCCAGCCACCTGTGAGGTTGTGTTCCTGGAGGCTCCTGAGCAAGGCAGTGCTGTGGCTGCAGCCAGCCAACAATTATGAGGATAGCAGTCAGAGGAGGAACATAACTCTCAGACTGCTGCACTCCAGTTTGTGGTGAAGGGTTAGGAAGTGGTTCGCCATGTATGTGTGTGTGTGTCAGAGTGTTGTAAATCACAGCGGCTTTTTTATATGCACAGGATGCCTCTGAATCTAAGAGTTTCCCTGTGTGCCCATCCATGCATGGCTGTTTGTTTGCGTTTCCCTCATGTTTAGTTTTATTTGTACAAGTCAAAAAATTGAAGGTACAAACCCGCAGTGTGCCACGCTGCTTATTTTGAGGAAACATAACAACTGGTATTTCCCACTCTTCAAAGAAAGCTGCATAATACGTGGTTTTGCCGTCTTCTGAGTGTGCTTTGTGGAGATCCCCACTGTGAATCCAGCTTAAATACTTTTCCATCCCACAAACTCCTCACTGAGCACAGGGACTGAGAGCACCTTGAAGATGGCTCTACAGACTCAGCTCACTTCTCACAACAAAGATCTTCAAGAGCTTTGGTCGTGTGTGCTCACGTTTGCGAGTGTGTGTGTCAATAAGTCTTTATCATCAGCTGGCTTGACAGTGGTCCAAAACAAGTTAGTCAGTGTGTCTCTCTGCCTCTATACCTCAGCAAAAGCTCTCAGTACAATCTTTACCTGAATCCAGTGGAGCTCTGCTATCTGAGAAATCAGCACCTGTGTGTCCCATGGAGCTGCTTCTGTGCTGTGTGCCCGCGTATGTGGAGCTTCTTCCTGTTGTGTCAGTCCCAAAAGCTGTGCAGGTATGTTTATGCTGTGGCAGAATGGACCTGCAGGAAACTTAGCGGGTGGCCTCTTTTTGCTAACTGTTTGTCGTGGAAAAGCACTTCTACAGAGTTGCCACTAATCTTTTTTTCATTTTGATAACTCGGATTCCTCTTCAGAAAAACGGAGAAAAGTAAAAAAAAAAAACAATGCAATCTGCCATTTGCTTTTGGTTGGTGTGTCCCCATCACTCCCACATAAGGAAACATTTTCGAGTAACCAATTAACCAATAAAGCATGTTTTTGGAATGTGGGAGGAATCGGATTGCCCAGAGAAAACCAATGCATGCATGAGGAGAACATGCAAACTCCACATAGGAAGGTCCCAGCTGGGATTTAAATTAGGGCTTTCTTGCTATGAGGCAATTGTGCTAACCAATGTGCAGCCCTTGCAGCTTGGAAAGCATTGTCTGACATTAAACCAGTCCATGTCCTGAAAATGGGGGGGGACTACTGGTAAACAGCATCCAGTGAACACAGAACCACCTGTTTTCCAGTTGTTAAAACAAGTACTGTGCTTGCCGCTTAAGTGTTATCATCTAAGCTGAGATAACCAACTATCATTTGTCTACAGTAGTAGTCCATGGCCTACGCACCTCATGTGTCATCAAATTATTGAAACACAAATAAGTTAGAATTTTTGCAACATTATTTTTTATAGGTACTGAGTTATTTATCATAAAACAATGCCAGGAAGAGGTTCCCTTGTTAATTTTTGTCAAAGGCTGCACCCCTACTTTTACCATCACACACATGCTGATAAATATCCATGGATTGTTCCTTCATAAAAAGACATTTTCAAATACAAATTCAAATTCATTTTATTTACATAGCACATTTCATGTAAAGAAAACAGCTCAAGGTGCTGTACATAAAAACAAACAAGGATGCAAAAAACACCAACGCAAAAAGTAAATAAATAAGCCCCTCATAATAAAATACACAAAAACAAGCACAAGACAAGGAGAAATGACTTAAGAAGAAAAAACCTTAAGAAGAGATAACCAAGAAGGTGCCCTCTTCACGTGCACTCATTTGATGAGTGCACATGCACAATTTAAGTCGCAGAGCTCGCAGATAATTGATAATAACATTCTTGCACCCCCAAAAAATGAACAACTGCATGTAACAAAATAAGATCAATCTAGATATATGTACCAAAGTAAGTAATGACTTTTTGTATTTAAGTGTTTTTTATTTATTGTTATGGTAAAAAAAAAAAAAAAAAAACTGCCAAAATGCCCTGAGAAAACTGTTCAAAGAGAGCATGCTACACAACACATACACAAAACCCCAAGCTGGATTTGAACCAGAACCTTCTAAAGCTGGAGACAACATTGCAACCCACCACTGAATTTCACAGCTCACACAGCCCCTTTGTCTCATTTCACATTTTGCAGTATTAAAAGTTCTGCTAAAAATCTTAATTTTTGCTAATACTGTCAACTAAAACAGTGAAAGTTACACTGTCAATTAAAAAAAGTGCAATAAACGCCACCATGCAGCAGCTTTGTGTTTGCACATTCCAATATGAGAAAAAATTAAAATTCTTAAGATTGTCAGTTATTGTTGAACCCCTTTATACCCAATATGAAAAAAAACTCCTTTGAATCTTTTTGTGTGTTGTACTGTTCAAATAGTCTGTATTAATTTATTTTTGACGATTTTTGTTTACCTTATTACCTACATACTGTGTTTCCTCTGAGGTTTTCATCACCATAATTACTAATCACATTGGCATTGCATGTTGTTTCAGTTTTATTCTGATAAAATGTTGGTATTCATCACCTCAGAATCACGTGTTTCTTTAGTCTTAGAAAATAAAACATGATGACACTTTTTTGATGACTGATATGGAGGATTTTTGTTGTGATATTTCTAAAACAATTTGTTTTTGCTCTGGTCCTTTAACTTCTATATAACTTCTTGCCACACAGTAACGAAAGAATGAGCTTTACCAGAGATCATCAACCTTAAGGGGAAACAATGCGAAATCAATTTAATTCATGTTTTAGAAAACAGTTTACCAACATGTGATTTTGATAGACATAAAAGAGAAAAAAAATCATTTTTAGATTCTGTAATATCCTACAAAAAAAACTGGATAGTTCATCACTCAAGTGCCTAAAGTCAATATTTCTTCCCAAATAGAAATCCTTTCTCCCACCTAGCCCTCCACCCATAGTTGACTTTGATGTGTGGGTGTCTGGGTCTTACATCAGACACTGGGGTCAAAGCCTGAAAAGGCAAGTCAATTTACAGACAGACATCAGAGAGAGAGGCTTCTCCTTCACAGGTAGGGCCAAGACAGTCCATGCAACAGCACCACATCCTGCTCGTCTGTCAAATTTGAATGGAACAGACAGCTAAGACAGCCCCGACAGCTCCGCTAAAACAGGTCCATTGTTGGTTTCATTACATACATCGATTTATGAGCTGGGGTACAGACAGTTCACCACAGGGTCCGAGAGCACAGATTGGCTGACGTGATGTGTTCTCTAATAGCTATAGAGGTTTGAATGTCTGCACATCAAAGGCCCCTGAAGATTTTGTACTGGTAACCAGTAAACCTTATGGCTGTACCCTCTTGCCTTTTTTTTAAGGGCTCTTCAGTGACGATGATCTATTTTATAGATAGGAGTTGGTAATAATTTGATTCATCATAAAGTAAATTATAAAACTTGTCTTGTTTACATGCCTGCAGGTTTTCATGGGAGCTGAGTTTCAATAAATTTGGGATTTTGCTTTTATCTAATGTTGTCTGAGTATAAAGGCACAATTGAACTGCTCTGGATTCCAATGTTACCTATGCTTTCTTATCAGAGTTTTAAAACATTGAGCGCTTGTGGAAAATGGAAATGATCCAACCTTTTCTATTACTGTACTTTCTCTAAACCTTATACTTGAATATAAACAATATAAATATAAATGTTTAATTTCTGTGTGAAATTGCATTCAAATTGATCCAACTGGTCTCAGAAATTTCTAGCAAATATGCCATGTTGTAAAAATCTAGAAATAACAATGTAATTCAGTCGTTTGTTGTAATGCGATTTTTTTAAAGACTGCAGCTTCACATCATTATAGTAATTCAAAGTTTGATTCTTTTTTTGTTTGTTTCTGTATATACTGTAAGATGCAGATTGCACCGTGTGCTGGAGGAGAGCACGTTCACATTCTCTCAGCAGAAGGAGGGACCTCAAAGCCATAAACAACTCTCCCTGCAGTGTGACGATCAGGCAGACTCACATCAAACACAAACATGGATGAAAGACAAAGCACCTTCGACACAGCTCCTGTATGTGCCATTACTTGCCACAGAGTTCATTAAGCGGAGCATGAGAAGAAAGATGAAGGCCCCAGTATTGGGGGATTTCCCCCTGCTAGCATAGTGTCTGAACATGACTGCCAGTAGCTTTGAATGCTGCACAAATGCATTGCTGAGGGCGTATTCTCGTCAGAACTCAGATCCTGGATCCTGTCGTCTGTCCACACACAGATGGAAGGTCCATCACTGCTCCTTTACTTTCTACTTGTTAAACTGTATAAGCATCAACGGAAATATGCTTCTTTGGAAGGAAGCTTGATTTATGGCTTCAGTTTTTATTACTACTCACTCCTAGCTTGACGCCTGAAGCATTTTATCCTATATGCAGAGTTTTTTTATTTTAATTTTTTTTATTGGTGGTGGTGGGGGAAGCAACTGCTTTGATTTATAGCTTTCATGAACAGAACGTTAGCCTAGATGGAAGAAACTAAAATCTCTCATACTGTATCTCCTATTGGTTGAATCAGACTGGTTGTCACATTTGAGAGCCTCCAAAAAAAGTGCAAGGAGATAATCAATGTGCACACCAACTAGTAAAAGTTGAAGAGTTTTAATGAATATCACACATTAGTTTTGCACCTTTGTTAGGCCAACAGTTTGCAAATATAGACACACACATGAGAGACTTCGCTTTTCCAACTGGGCTTTTGGATACTTGGAGATCTGCATTGGAAATGCAGTTTTGTCTCCTAAGGCTACAGGCCCTCCTCCATTGTTTCACGGCTATCTTGACACCCACTCACCAGAATGGAAGCATGCCGCAATGAACCCTGGGATCTGCGATCCTGCCACCGATAGGCACAGCAGTGCCACAGATTCCATTAAGCTCCAAATTAAAGCAGGCACATCAAAGGGCCTGCGAGGAGGCAGCATGGAGATGTGACAGGGAGAGGGGGAACGAAAATGAGTGAGGGGAGAAAGAAGAAAAAAAGCCGCCTCATTTACGCATTCCCCAAATGTGACAGAGCCTAATCCAAATCAATATCTGTAAGTGGTGGAGTGTCGTTACAATGCAAGTGTAGAACACATTAGCACATGATGAAAGCTTCAAAGTGATTAGCTAGATGAAATTATGCCTTTTATATCATGAGACATGATTAGGAAAATCTGTAAGAACTGGCATATGTTTTTGCCACAATGCTCTATAAGGAAAATTGTATTTTTTTCCCACACAAAACTTCTTGTACTTGGGTTTGTTTGCAAAGCTTTCAAAGATGCATTAGTCATCACACACCTGGGTGTGTGAAATGTGCTCTCCACATTTGAACCCTATGGGGGAAACCGCAGACACAACCATTCTAGGAAAGCACCCAATCTAACCCATGAATGTTACAGATGAGCAGGGGAGGAATTTATTGCCAATTTCCAATTTTTGATAAATATGGATTGGAACCCATGATCTCAGGGGAGACACTCTACCACTAGGCTAGTGACTGTTTTGTGCTGGAAGACATTTTACTAAATGTATATTTGGCAACAAATGAAAACAGCAAAGTGCAAAGTAAAAAAAAAAGGTTTCTTTACATACAGTCCACAGAGAGAACAAAAAGAAGTAAGGTTCTCCTGTAAATCATACCATACAATTTAAGGAACCCAAAGTATAATAAACATATTATATGAGGCAATCATATTTTCATCAAATTATCTACCCTTGTTTGTTAAAAAAAAGTTATTTCGAAGAATAGATTCTAAAAAATTGTGTCTCCTAATTTTGTGTCAGGGAAGAAGAGCTTAAAGTTTAATCAAAGGCCAATGTACTATTTAGTTTAGTTAGTATTTTTCCTGATGGCTGAAATAAAAAAGAGGGGAAAAAAGTAATTAGAACAAAGTAATATGAAGAGGAACGATCCTCCAAAGTGAGGAGAAAAAGCTCACTTAGGAACAGAAATGTGTTGAAAATCTTTGCTCAAAATTCTTAGTTACCGTACATATTTTGTACTTAAGTGTTCTTTAGTGATTTGTTGTTGTGTCTTTATGTTTTTAAAGTTGGTATCTGAGTTTTCATCTGTGTCATCTAGAGGCTAGCACAAGGGGGACCTCAGGGATCACGTTAACTCCTCAGATGATCTGTATTTATTTTCTAGGGTGGAAAATTTGCAACTGATCCCATGAGTTTTTGGAAGGCTCTTGTTTTATCATTTAGAGATTCTGTTAAAGATGTTACACACGACTGGGGACGGGGGAGGACCTCTACGTGATGCTGTCCACTTATTCCTAATCCAAGAGCCTCTGCTTCCCAAACAACCAACAAGCAGCTCTCCCTCTCTCTGCCTTTCACAAGCAGAAAAGTGGCGAAGACACAGCAAACAACGGTGAGGGTGGTGTTTGCGGCCCTGCAGCGGTCTGCCTGATTGCATCTCAGCACAAGCGTACCTTCAAAGCATTTCCCGCCCCACCACCCAGTTTGACCAGATAAGGGCCTCCTCATGCTGTGGTTCAGCAAGGGGACAGGAAGACACATGAAGGGGTCAATGGTAGTGCCATCTGCTCCTCATGTTCAACAAATACTGCACATCTATATCAACAAACTGCCTCACTGTCCAAAGGCGTACAGGCCCCCAATGCTGCAGCTTTGATCCTTCAGTGGGCTTTATGTTGAAGCCTTTACTGTGAAGTGCAGTCAGGGTGTTTATTTGGCAGTATTTACAGGATTTATGTAGTCAGATGAGTAGGAGCTGGATTGGCTCGAGCTTGTTTGCGGCGCCTTCTGTCCGTGAAACCAGGGTTCGAACCCGGGCTGCTCCCTGTTCCCTTCTCTACTTATGTGCCGGTTCCAAGCCCGGCTTTGAGAGGGTTGCGTGATCCGGCGTAAAACCTTACCATGCGACTCATTCGCTGTGGCGACCCCTGATGGGGAAAAAGCCGAAAGAGACGGACGGATGTAGTCAGTTTAGTCTATTAGGGCTTTTGCTCTGACTTGAACATGCAGGGACTAAATTAACACGCCAAACTCCAATGCATCAATGAGCTCGTAGTCAAATCAGTGAAAATTGATTGAACAAAAGTGATCATCTGACTATATAGTCTACATGGTAGTCTATAATCTGATTTTGGCTAAGAGATAAGACAAAGGAGATCAGACTGTCTTATCTACATGTAACTTCAAAAATTCAATGACTTAACCTCATTTAAGCCCACTCCACTGAAGAACTGACAAAAAATTGGGGAGAATTAGGATGTTTTTTAAACCAACACAAACCCACACTGCTAGTTCACCCAGTTTACGGGAGTTTGAACAAGCAAGACGTTACATTCTTGCTGTGAGGGGGTACACTGGGTTTCATTTAATCTGAACTATTCTAAAAATGGAGGATGGTGCATTGTTTACCCTGTGGCATTTTTTGAATGAGTACACCATCCAGCACAACATAGATATCCTCTGGCTGTGACTCCCGACTGGCTTCTGTAGCCTCTGAGCTCCAACATGAACATATACAAGCAGCTGTCGCTTAACTCGTGTTGAGTTGCATGCAGACAATCAGCCCAATGCCACCAAGGCTGCATTCCCAAAGTTGACTTGTACAACTACTTTTAGATCTAGTTTTTTTTAATGATGGCGATTCCCCCCAGTGATAACACATTATCGAGCAGTTAAAGAGATAATGACTATCATCCTGCTTTGTGTTCAATTAAGTAGTTTTCAGTGCTGTCAAACAACACCCCAGCATTAGCCATCAACTGCTCTGTCATAACCTGACTGGAAAAGGTGTTTTCCGCGGTTTGGTAGATAAGACCTGAGGGAGTTTATCTCTTAACAACCAAAAAGGCCCCCCCATAATCAAAGATCACAGGAAAAAACAATTCCAAATTATATCCAACTATTTTATCAGTAAATGGTTAACTTGCCAAAAAAAAAAAGGGCTAGACTGTCACCACACTAATAAAACTAGGGACTTTTTGGCTGCTATGGGCTTGATGTTTAGCAGATTTTCTCTGAGAAGCTGTGAAACCTCTGCAAGAACTTGAAAAGGAAAAAGAGCCAGTGAAAATAGAAGTAGCTGTGCGTAACAAAGAAAAGTTACACAATGGAGCCTATAATACCTGGTCAAACAACTCTGTGACTGATGTGCTTCAGACAGTTTAATAGTTAGGACTTAATAAGATCAGGAGACTGTGACCAAACAGTCTTTATACTTTTTTTTACAGGGAGAAGGCTTGGAGTGTTTTAGCCAATACTAATAATGTTGTGTTAGGAAAACTCTGATTGATATTTAAACTGATGGAAAACAAATTGCCTGTGCACGTTTTTGTCCTAAACTTAGGGATTCCTAAGTCAGTCTGCTGATAATATAAAAGACAAAGAGCTCAAGATATCAGAACATTCTGGCTTTGGTTTGGGTTTAGGCTGAAAGTGGAGGGCACATCTTTTGATACATTTGGGAACCTCCAAAATCACACAGAAGTGCACAAACACAAAAATAAATGGCTGCAAAAAAAGAGCACAAAGTAAGAGTGAAACAATAGTGCTCTTTTTTTCTGAGGGTCAATAATGATTGAAAGAGTTTAAGGATAGGTGCCACAAAGCTCTCACAGTATTTCTCCCTTGCAAAATAACTGAAGCATGAACACACACAAAAAAGTGTCATGCTTTACAGACTTGCAAAATATCAAAATGATGGGAATATTTTGTACGATTAAAGGGTGGGGCATTGAACTGAGGCTTCTTCTGGCCCAGACATGAAAAAGGCATTCTTTCATCATTGGTAATCTCCCAAACATAAACATGACAGCATCCTCATAGTGTTTCTCGCTCCCTCTCCCAGGGCCAAAGGGGTGACACTCCCCACACTGAAGATGAGGTACAGCATGGGCACGAGGACGTGCAGGATGTTTGTGTTAAGGTGAATTAAACCGACAGCATCAATAAACATCAGTTTTATCCTCCACCCCTCACTCCGCTACTTTTTAAAACATATTCTTAGAACAAGCACATATCTCACAATGATGCTAAAATTCATGTTTTTCATATACATTTTGACAGTGACCACATGAAACATTTATAATTCAATCTATAAAATGCTATCTATGGAGGTAAATTGTGGTTTTGACCAGAATAATTGTGAGCCTGTGGTTCTTTTTGTTTTAAGGCTGACCGTTCTTGCAAGTTGTCTTAATTTTTTTATTGCTTTGGAGTCACTTGTATGCTACCTAATTTAATGGTTTGCCTGACTGTTTTTTTTTTCTCAGAACATACAGAAAGTGTTTGCATCTGAAACCTGAACACTTCATTGCGTGGGAAATAAGAAAAAGTGCCACAACTTCTTGCTTTTGATATTTATATTTGTTAATTTTTTTTTATTTCACCTTTATTTTACCAGGAAGTCCCTGGAGATCAAATTTCATTTTTGAGAGAGACCTGATTTGAAGATTGCAGGTTTGGTGACCGCCTTGCCTGTTCATATCTCGAAGTGTCCTTGGGCAAGACTCCACATGGCTCCTGTAGGTTATAGGTTGGCACTAGTGTTAGGCAGCGAAACAGCCATCAGTGTGTGAATGGGTGAAGGGACTGGGACTGTAAAACGCTTTGGGCCTTAAAGGAAGATAGAAAGGGGCTATACAAGTATATGCCATTTACCATTTACTATTTTTGAATTTCTGCTGTTTTCTTCTCCCCTCCCAAAATGCACAGAGTTTAAGTCACTCACTTTGGCTTTTGTGCAGTCTTGGGTCTGCTGGAGAGCCCCAGTGCATTGTTTTTTGACCAGCATTGGTTTAAAAGATCAGCAGCAGACTCCAATATGCTTTCCCACATTAAAAAAAACAGACTCATAGAGGAAAGACCCAACTACTCATGTGATCTGAGCATATTCCATCGCTGCACCATCAAATCCTCATCTTTCACTGGGTGCCCCCAAGTTTGAGGTCTCAAAGCAACTGCTTGGGGCATCTTCACCTACCATACTTTTGCCCATTTATGCCATTTATCTTGTGTCTTTTTTATCTTGTGTCTTTTTTGTCATGACTAGTGGAACAGAAAAGACCCAGACACTGGAACCCTGAAGGAGACACAGGAGAGTTCTGAAGTTGTTAGAAAAGGGTTTAATATTCGGATCCTGACTCAGAGGCGAGTATGTGGAGCAGTAGACCCACTGAGGATCTCCGTCGGCTCGTGGCATTACTGGTGGCGTCGTCCGTGGCTCGTGGTGAACGGCAGATTTGGCAGAGGCTCGAGATGGAGAGGAGGATTGGCAGAGGCTCGTGGTTTGACCGGTGATGATGACAAAGCTGGGTTCCGGATTAACTGCAGACTCAGGCGACCACTTGTGGCAATGGATTCCTGGAGACAGGTAAGAGAATGATATGCAGGCTGCAGGCTAAAGACAAAGGCAAAGAACATGACGACCATGTTATGCACCATCAGGGGCAATGGACTGGCGATGACTATTGGTCCTGGAGATCCTTATGAAGGCAGGCGGGTGATGAGGTAACGGTCGCAGCTGTGTCGCATCGGGAGCCAAGCAGAGAGGGGAGGAGACTGACAGAGGCACCATGACATTTTTGTGCGAAAGACTGAAGTGACAAGAACAAGTTTCTTTGATAAACAGAAAAAAAGCTGAGTTTTATATTTCTCTAATCTTCACATAAATGCCTGGTGATATCACATACAGCTATCAAAATTTAGAAGATTTGCAAAATTTAAAATTTCCTGGCCGTGCATTTATCTTAAATCCATAGCCAAGTGTAGGATAGTTATTTTAAGTTGTCAGAATCTGTGTTTATTGAAACATTTGTAAGACAGTTAAATATTTACATGGAAGCCAGAGGAATCTGCTCCTCAGCCCTGCATGGATTGCATGAAATAAGCTCAAATCACGTGAGTCGCACTCAAAGAAACACAAGCACACATTCGCACACTGTAACATACAAGTTCACAGTCTACTCCATTCCCTGCAAACACACTAAAGCCTTTTTTTATTTTTTTGCAGAGCATTTAAGAGATAAGACCACTGAGTTAATGCAGACATAGTGCAATAATCCACTTTTTCCCCCCATTCTGCCTCTCATCCCCCTCCCTGCTCTCCTCTAACAGCTACTTTGCACTTCAGCTGCATATCTGTGACAGATTAGGAAAGATCACTATGGATTACCTCCACCAGACAGAACCCCTACATACCACGGACCACGGACAACCCCACACTACCCTGCAGGGAGAGGGGAGGCAGCGACAGGGGTCCTAAAAAGAGCCTCTATATTTAAAGGTTTTATTCAGAGACCACGTGCTAGTGGGTGTAAACATTTTTATTTTTTGTTCTAAAGTTTAGGATATAGTGTATCCTCACTACATTTGATATGTGTAACAACCTAAATATTTTCTGTGATCTATTTAGGACGAAATATGTGGGTGATTGAGGCCAAACTCCTGCATTCTTTTCAATGTGGAGCACAGGTCAGACCTCAACTTTGTTATTTCCTGTTATTGCTGGATGAAAAGATACACGCAGCGTCTTATTCGTACAGAACAAGAACCGCTCAGGTCCAAAAGCTGAACGTCTGAATAAAGACATCGTTATTTTATTTTATTTGTTTCTGGCTACACATCCTAATTTTGCACATAGATGTCTCACCAGCATCCAGTGGTCTATTTCAGAACTGGATGCTGGGAGAAAAAGCATGCACCGAAGGGTATAGTTCATGTATTTGATGTGTTGTGAGATAAAACATAAGTGACATCCTAACACATTTAGACTTTGTGCAAAAGGCAACGGCTCAAATTTAAAATGCATTTGAAATAAGGGAAAACTTTGTGCTTAAGTTTCTGGAGTCGACTGTTACAGCCCAGAGAGAATATTTTCCCCATTTCCGCTGAAAGGGAGTCTTAATAAATTAGCATCAGCCTTTATCCCTCAACCAACTCCAGCACTTCAATGACATCACTATCTTGTTTGTGATCAATAAAATATTATTTCAGTATTCACGGTATGTATAGAATACATCTCAGTTTTACAATAATTAGGACTTAATTCATGTTCTTTGTAAAGATAAAAAATGAAAAAATCTCTTTTATCCATGAAAATTCCTCCTTGTATTTAGTTGAACTGAAGCAAACACATCAAAGGGAATATTTCAGTGTTACAGCATACGGACGGGCAAAATATTTCATGGGAATCAGGTTTGAATTAAAAGCACGTTCTTTGTCAAAGATTGATATTTAACAGCTATTATATTTGAAAAAATAAAAGCTTTCAAAGAACCTGAAAAAATAAAAGCCTTTTTTGTGTGTTGTTGGACATTTGCATATGGGATAACAAAAAGGTACAAGCTTGTGCAGAATTGTGTGTGTTGTGTTTGTGTGACAGACCAGGTGTGTGAGAGATAGGCAAATGCAGGAGGGGCACCATGGGGGGAGCGACGGTCCACCTGGACTCAGAACAAGCGGGAGACCAACTGGGGAAGTGGACACCACACAACACACGATACAAAGGGCTGGCGGGGCAAGGTGCACGAACGCCATAACATAGCCAAAGTCCCATTGTTCTAGCCCTGTTTCATCTCTCCTCCTTCTCTCCAAATATTTGGATGAACGCTGTGAATAACATGCTGGTACGGAGAATATTGCTCCCTGTATATTGTTGAAAGGAACTCGGGCAGTCTGAGTTTTCTGCTCTTCAAAGACATTTGCTGTTTTTTGTTTGGGTTTTGTTTGCTGCTATTTGAATTGTGTACTGCGATTTCGTGGATATCTCATTGTTCCAGGATTTGAGATTGTTGGACAGAGAAGCACCCACTGGCTCATTTATTTTCATTGCATCATGTGACTCATTGTAATTGGAGCACACTTGAAGGAGCGGGCTGACATGATGCAAAAAATAACAACTTGCTCTGCAATTCCCCCGCTTCCTCTGCTGTGGGACTGCTTGTGAGAGAAGTTTGATTCTTTCTTAATCATTAGAGTTTTAACGAGACTTTTACCATTTGGACTTTCAGGGGGCCCATTTCCATACCCAGAATCAATGGGAAGTCAGTGATTAAAAATACAAGACCGCAGCTTTGCGTTGGAGTTCAAAAACACAGAGCTAAAAGTCTAGAGCTGAACTATTAATCATGTGATCAGTGGGGGATGAGCATGAATCCCCACGGCGCAGGGTTACAGTATAGTCTCACAGGGTTGTTTGATGGGCCTTTCTCTGGGACCCCAACATTGATTGGGCCCTGAGGGTGCCCCACGGTGCTGCCCTGTCACCGGGGCCTGACTGACAGCTCTAATGAAGCCTGCCATCGTCAGACAAGGGACCACTCAAGAGCAGACGCTGAACTTCAATCGGCCCGTGTGACGTCCAAAGAGTTTTGACTTCTCAGCATTGGGGGGGGGGGGGGGGGGGGGGGGGGGTAAAAAGAAGACCCCTGTAGGAGGCAGGCCAGGCCTGCCTTTGAATATTCCTCCATTTACCGCTTGCTAGTTCTTAATGCTGGAGATGTACAGAGGAAATTTGATGGAGGGGGTGACTGCAGTGAATTTTTCATAAGCAAAAGGATAAAAAGAAGTAGGGCTACAGTCCTATGAGACTATAAGTTTGGATGTTGTCACATACATGCAGACAGAAAGCATTGTGTAAACTGCTTTCTAAACAAAGTTTTTGCTTTTTTTGTCAGAAAAAATTGGAAATTATCTGGGAACTTTGAACTTTCTCTTTTAGCCTAAGCAGGCATGGAAGGAAAACGGTTCCATTCTTCACACGCAAATGCATCCCTTCTCTGCGCGATAGAGGGATGTAGAAGAGTAGTTGAATCTCTGAAGACTTCTCCTTACTTTGTTCTATTATTCACCATCTCTGGCTTCAGAACTCTCTAGGATCTCCATGGGGTTACACTCTCTATCCTGGCGGAGAGACTCCTGTGCTGCCGAGAGCCTGTTTACTCTTTGGCCCCATGTTCCACTGGAGCATGTGAGCGGTCCCCTCACTTGCTTGCTCAACATCACAGCCATCAAACACAAATCAAAAAGACGGTGCAAGAGTTTGGTTAATCTCATGTTTGCTGGCACTATTTTGAATAAAAAAGTGCAATTTCTCCCAGTAGCAGCATGTTTACTTCAAGCCACTAAAACAATTGATACTTTCTTTGATTTTCATTCAGGACAGGTTTTTAGCTCATCATAAAGTAGGATTTAATAAGCTCTCCGAATGCTCATTTGTACCAGCATAAATAGATATTTGAAAGATAAAAGCAAACATGTTTGTTTTTTGTTTGTGTGTTTTTACTTTTTGCAACTCCCCAAAGGCATTTATGAGCACTTTGGTAATAAGGACCAGAGAAGGGTTTCGCTAAAAGAAGAGGAGCAGAGGCTGCTTTGATGTACTTTTAGATAAAGTGAAGTCTGCAGCGATGTCTACAAAAATACATGCAGTACATACGCTAAGCTGATGTAGACAGATTCCTCTCTGATGGCCCTTCCTCTCTGGTCCCCAAAGCACAGCAACATAAAAAATAAAAAAGATCTGCATGTTCTGTAGTAACTGGAGACTTGAATGTACCCTGTCGACAGCTTTAGATCAAGCATTCCCCAAAGAAACACAAACTGGAGATTTTTTTTTTCTCTTACAAACTTGAGTTTTTCCCAATCGCAAACACCCCCCTACCTTCATCCAGAAACAAAAAAAACAACTTTAAAATGCTTTGTATCAAAGTTTGATTTTTTTTTTTTTTCATTTTACTGTTAATGTTTCAGTATCAAAGAAGGTTAACTATGCTTTAAGGATGAACATTGACGCTGTGTACGGCTTGGAGACTGTGGGAAATAGGGTTTTAAGAGAAAAGAGAATGACTCAGTTACCAGTTGTTAGCAGTAAACATGGTCAGTCATAGATTTACTGAAATGGAACAAATTCTAGATTCTGTATGGTGATCCAAATCTTTCTTTAAAGCCATCAAAGCTCAGTAACGTAGAAGGTTCAAATATTAACAGGCACTTTTTTTATTATTATTAAGAAAGCCTTTCTTGCTAAAGAGCAGCCATTTGCTCCACTGTAAATTGTGCAATTTTTGAATAAACAGTTAAGGAAAGATTGTACAAACAATTTTCTATGAACAAAGCATATGATTTTAATTTAACAGAAGCTTTTGAAAAGCCAGCACAGCACCACCACGCAGGGGGTAATAGTGAGAAGAGGCTGACCTCTACTGGCCAGCTCCGGAGTTCAAGACTGGATGAATTTTAGTGAAAGTGAAGGCAAAGGAAGGAATTTGTAGCAGTTTTCCACAGGGACACAGGGGCTGGGAGAATGAGGGGTCTGCTAAAGAGAAGAGCCACATTAGCCACTGAAATCATTTCAAACCAATAAAAGCAAATATAAATAAAAGATTTAGTAAAAAGTTGTCATTGGTTAAATAGTTGTTTAACAGATCTACAGGTTTGTAATCAGTGCGTTTAAAGGGGGACAGTGGTCACTGTGCTGTCTGCTGATATGCTGTGCATCATACTGAACATGGAGCACAGAACGGGAAGGAGTGAATTTTCTCTGGAGTTTATAGACATGCATGTTAAATAAAAGTTATAGGACTATCTAAAAGCAGTTTGATAGAGACGTTAAAGGTCCACAGGAGTGTGGACAACCTTCCTGGATTTGGCTGCAAAAGGAAAGGTAATGAGAAATTGAAGAGATGGACATTACAGTGCAGAAAAAAGTAGCCTAAAAATAAGAAAAGCACAAGTCAAACATTCCTAATTTGTACAAACTCACCTGGTTAAAAAAAGTAATTCAACATTTTCAACCAGCTTTTTTGTTAAGCCCCACAGAACTGTTTCAGGTTAAATTTTCAATTAAATTAGTTTCTGTTTGGTATAATGCATTGGATAGTGAACTTTCAAATGCTAATTTTAAAGAAATACATCCTTAGGGAGGTTCAGTCACATAACACACACACTCACACACAGTCCAGCTAAAGCCATAAAGCTGAACACGGGGGTTGACCCCATGGACAGGAGCAGCATCATCCTAAAGGGAGCGCAGGTGTGTCTTGCAGTTCCCTTGACGCTCATACAGACACCTTAAAAGACGTCACAAAACTGGACAGGGATGCTATGCCAGCCTGTTTCACTTTTCCCATGTACGTCAAGATTGACGCCATATTCGGAAGGACAATAAACAATGACACACGGCTTAACAGACAGAGTAAAATGACCACGGCATGCTTCCTTTTGGTTCAATTTTAAAAGGAAAAAAAAACTCTGATCATTCATTCATTCATTCATCTTCTAAACCCATTTTGTCCCTTTCCAGGTCACTGGGCTGTCTGAGCCTATTCCAGCCACTCAAGGGCAAAGGCAGGGGACATCCTTGCATCCAGCTTCTCCCTACCCCTACTTTAACCCTCCAAACAGAGAGTTATGGAAAAAAATATTGGCTTTGTCTGAATTCGTCTGAACCCTAGTCCCTGACTACAAATTTATCTAATGTGGAACTATAGTGCCCTAGATTTTAAAAGCAATTCAGACACCATGCACACTCCTTTTTCTTTTCTTTTTTTATTAACGGTGAATATGTTCTCACCGATTTCACAAAGTGAAAATATAATCAATATGAGCAGTTTTACAATTTATGAATCCAGTGTTCTAATGATGAAAACGTTGATGGGTTATTTAAAGATGAAATTTAAATACGTTTAAATATTTTTTTCACAAAAAATGTTCAAATGCAATGCATTGTGGTTTATATTTGCCAATCTAGTGAGCATCAATGGACACTTCCCAGTTCGCAATTTCCCAGAGACTTCTGGGAAATTTCTAGGGCACTCGATCATGGAATTGAAGATACAGACAGCCCTACAAAATGACAAATGCACTATATAGTGCACTTTGTAGTGTGTTGTGAAGAAATTTAAACAAAGCCGGTATCTTCAAAGTTGCCCAGGGTGGTGCCCAAGTGCCCACCACTCTGAGAGCAAACTCACCCATATCCTTTTACATTTTTTTAAGTTCTCCTTTATGAGCTGACAGGAAAAAGTCACATCCTTGCTTTTTCCATCTCTGTGCAATTGGTGTCCAACTTTGCAAAAGTAATTCATAGCACAGCCTACTTATACAGCCTATTGTATGGAACCAGCTCTGGTTCTTCAGTACTAGGTCATAGATCATACACTCGTGTGAATGCAGCATGGCGACCTCTGCTGGACAAATGATAAACAACATAACAGAATCTTTTTTTATTAACATCAATGGTTAAATTGGCAACAAAAGCAAAAATTCTTAGTTGAGGTTAACATCTCACAATCTTTGAAGTTTACAGAAAGAAAAATCTAGAGTTTGACGTACATCTTTTCAGGAAAAATGGAAAATGTCCTCTATATTTACAAAAGAAAACTACACTAGAGGCAAAGGTCCCACATTGTTTAAGAAGAAATCTGTTTTATTTCCAAAGTAAACAAAATAAATCAGTTTAAAGCTAAATCTCTATGAGAATCTCTCTAGAAAACAAAATAGAAATTACATCTACTGAAACATTAACACAAATCATTTTACCAATAAAGTCCACACATGAACATCAAGAGACAACATCAAGAGAACTCAATTAATTCTTCAGCACATAAGCCTCTTCATGGATTAGCTTCAGCTGACAACACTGTCACACATACCTCTGCAAAAAAGTCATTCCTCTGGTGTTTTTAGAAATGCTAGAATTTATTTGATTAAAAATAAATTTAAAAATCAAAAGATCATCTGGTGTTTTTGTGTGTTCAAGATTTCACACGTTTTTAGAAAAATTTAAATAAAAATTTTAATAGCTTCTCATTTTATTTTACACTCAACATTCTGGGTTTAGATTGTCTATTGAATAATTTTATAATGTATCTTCCATTAAAGGGGAAAAGAACTGTAAGAAATAAATGTGTGGGAGAAAAAATACTAACTCCCAACCAGACCTTGTGATTCTATGTTTTCTCAGTAAGGATGTTCTGACAGACTACTAACCACCCCTGAACCCAAAATTTACATCTGCAATCCTGGAGCCAAATCCGCTTCAGATTTGACAATAAACATGTGTTAGGTTTGGATTTTCCTTCAATAAGTTCTAGTTTTAAATTACCCTTCCCTTCACTCTGGTGTCCACCATGCAGGTCAGCAGCACTGGGACTGTTTGTTTAAGAGTGTGAAGCGGCTGGGATGAGAGTCAGCCCCACTAAGTCTGAGGCCATGGTTTTTGACCGGAGAAAGGTCGTTTCTCCTCTCCGTGTCGGTGAAGTGATCCTGCCCCATGTGGAGGATTTCTTGGGGTCTTATACATGAGTGAGGGAAGATCAGAGCATGAGATTGACAGGCAGATTGATGATTATGCGGTCGCTGTACAGGATGTTGTGGTCAAGATAGAGCTGAGCCAGAAAACTAAGCTCTCAATTTTCCAGTCGATCTTCTTTGCCATTCTATGGTTATAAGATCTGAGTCATGACCCAAAGAACGAGCTTCTGACTACAAGTGGCTGATATGAGCCTTCTCCACAGGGTGGCTGGATGCTCCCTTACAGATAGGGTGAGAAGCTTAGTTACCTGCTGAAAGCTCGGAGTAGAGCTGCTGCTCCTCCACATGGAGAGGAGCCATTTGAGGTGGCTGAGGCATCTGGCCCAGATGCACCCATGACACCTCCCTGGGGAGGTGTAAGGGCGATGTCCCACTGGGCAGAGGCCCAGGACACGCAGGAGAGACTACGTCTCTCGGTTGGCCTGGGAACCTCTAAGGGTCCTATCTAAAAGGTCTGGTTGTGATTGACATGATTCATTTGGTTTAGGATCATGTTATATGACCTTTTTGACAAAACCCTCTGCATTTACTCGGACTTGAGACTGGCACATGCACGTTCTTGATTGCGTCTCCATGTGGTTGCATTATTTTGCCAAAAATACTGTTACTGTTTAAATGTGTTTACAGTTTTTCTCAAATGCTAAAACATAAAAGCCCATGAACAAAATGACCAGTTGTCTAAACACATTTACTAAATCTAGCCATCAATTCATAAAACACAATCCTCCGTTCTCATAAATCTTAACACGTTGTTCTTTGCTAAAACACAAGTTGCAAAAGAACTCTGCTCATATTCTCAAATGAAAGCTCACGTGATGCGAAATGCTTGCCACTGTCAGCAATAGTTGAACACAATGAACACACCTGGCGTCATTCATTACACACAATGACTCAATATTGAAGACACTTGTTCCTAATGCTGTGACCACAACGGATGAAGGAAGAGGAAGAGGAAGAGGAAGAGGAATTTGAGTCGAAGAGGGAGAAGAGCTGGCCATGTAAAAGAGGAACAGACCAACAAGAAAGAGGAGTTCAAATCAGAGGAGGAAGAAAAGCAGGCCAACAAGGGTGAGGAGGGGTCAAGGATGGAGAGCAAAACAACCTCACACCATCATTATGGGCCAGATGTGAGGAACAGTCATTAACCATGTCATTGTCCAAGCAGGACTAAGAGTCAGTCAAACCTGAGTAGGTTCACCGTGGCCACCATCATCAGGGCATTCAACTTAATCTTTGTGTGTCAGTGGGTTTGGAGTGGATTGTCCACCGGCATGCTGTCTTTGGGTCTTACAACACCCAACGTCCCCTCACCTTCCTAGAGGAGCCAAAAGACATCCTCTTGGACCGCCAACAACACCATCCTGAACCTGCACATCACATTTATGTGATCATTTGGGACAATGTACGCTACCGCAGAAGAAAAACTGTAATATGTGAAGGCCATTCAGAAGGATCTTCTGAGTAATGCCTTGCCCCAATCCTCTCCTCTGTACCTCTCTGTTCTTCTCCCTCTTCAATATCAGCTGATCGTCTCTGTATGTGGCACTGAACAGTTGTAAGGTTAGTTTATCTTTTGCTTGTTTAAAGAAAGAAATACCTGTGGTTGAAAATGTGTGTTTTTTACTGTAAAATGTGTCAAATGTGTTTTATTTGATTTTATTCTATTTAATGCTAAGTTGTATTGCACTGTTATATGGAAGTTGTGTATAACATTCAAAACAAGAGTTCCTGAGAGCACATGGGATTTCAATATCGGGTTTATGTGTTTACTCTCACATCCTAATTTGGGAATAGGAGTCAACCAGCAGAAAAAGTTGAGGTGTACAAACTGGTTAATTCAATAAAGACCTCCGAAGTGACAGGCAACCACGAGGTAGCTAACTTATTTAGCATTTTAATTAATAGCCAACAATTTTTTTAATCCAAAGATTCTTTTTTCCACCATTGACCGAATAATCAATCCAATCTCTTCCAGCCCATGTTCTAGTCTTAGCAGTTTAAAATTTGAAGAGTTTTTGACATTTGACATTTTGACATTTACTGAAAAAGGCAAGGGGCATCAAGAAGAAAGGCTCAAAGCTCTGCAACGCAAATTCAAAATTTCTTATGAAAAATGGAGATATGACGCAAGATTAAGCAAGGTAATATTGACCGACAGCCACTGAGTGAGTTAACAGAGTTGATAAACAACATAATATTAACTTGCCAAAATGTTCAAGCTGTTTACAATGAGATCCGGCAAATACATGCTCCAGATCCAGACATGAGGTGCAAGGTTGATGCATGCACAACCCTTTCAGATTTCATTGTTAAAAGAGCTGAAAGGTGGCTAGAAGGAAATGCTGAAGAGGACCAAGAGCCATGGCCCGATGTTGGATCATATTTGGCTTCAGAAAGATCTAATTCCAGGTCAAAAACACAAAAGTCAACTAGCTCATCGCTGTCATGCGCACAGTCAATCTAAAGAGTGGAAGCAGCAGCAGATGTAGCAGCATCCCAAGAAATCTTAGCTGTCATTGAGGAGCAAGAAAGGCAAGCGAGCAATCTACAAAATATAAAGTTGAAACTTTGATGAGACAACAAGCAATGAAGGAACAACACAGGAAAATAGAACATTTGCAAGAAATTAAAAAACTTAATGCTGCCAAAGCCAGGCTGAAAGCAGCAACAAGAGTTACAGTTCCACAAGCAGCAACAAACTGGCGGTTGAACGTAATGAAATTTCCATTCAAGCTTCAAACACAGCACAGCTTCTAAATGCTACAAGCCCTGCATTTGTTCCACTTGCTAACACAGAAGTCACAAGTCAAGTTCTTCAAGAATCAAGTCCGCCGTTTGTTCCTACAGAAGTGCCAGTCGCTGCAGCTGCTACACAACTTCAGCAAAACTCTGATTTAGTGGGCATCTTAGCAGAAGCTTTATGTGCCAATCGGCTTCCAACTCCAGAACCTGCAGTGTTTGCTGGAGACCCTCTAAAGTTTAAAGACTGGCAGTTGTCGTTTGAAACATTAATCGAAAGAAAAAATATCCCCAAAAGATGAAAGGCTGTACTACCTCCAAAAGTACGTTGGTGGACCTGCAAAAAAGGTGGTCGAAGGATTTCTCCTAATAGGCACTGGCTAATCGTACGACTCAGCTCGACATTTGTTGGAAAGGCAATTTAGAGATCCATGCACCATAGGAAAATGTTTTTGAGACAAGCTCCACAGTTGGCCAAAAATAAACACCAAGGATGGAAGTGAATTATGAGAATTTGCAGATGTCCTTAAAAGTTGTGAAGCGGTCCTGATTCTTTTTGTCTCTTCTCGTCTTTCTCTCCATCCTCACAGGTGTATGACATAAACTGTGTTAGGAAGACTTTAAAAGAATACAGTGACTAAACTATATTTAAAAAGAGAAACCTTTTTATTATTTTAAATTATATTTTTGTTGGATATCAGTTAGTGGGATAAAAAAAGAGTATATTTCTGTATTGTTGTCAAACATCTCCAAATATTCAATTAAGTGTCGTTCAGCCAAAGTGATATTAAAAGCAACAGGCTGTAAACTAAATAGTCACTCAAGTTATTGTCCAAATTTTTAACAATATAAAAAGAAACAAAAAGACCATTTAACCCACCATCATACATTCCTCTCCCAACTTCTGCCCATATGAGCAGTTTTTTTTTTTTTTTTTTTTCATTATTTAGTGCTGTTACAGTCATAGGATAAAAACATTTTTTGTGTTTTGGTACATCTAGGTAAAGAAATTATTTTTGTCTGTCTGAAACAAATTCAGAACAAAAAAGCTCTTTTCTTCTCTTTTCAGGGGAGAGCCTCAGGGAAAATGTAAAAACAGTAAATACAGAATTAGGGAAACTAAAACAATGGTTTGACAAAAATAAACTGTCCCTTAGTGTTGACAAAACTAAATTCATGATTTTCCGAAAACGCCACATTCCTGCAGATTTAGAAATAAAAGTTGCCATTGATAACCATGTTCTGGAAAGAGTGTCTGAAATCAAGTTCCTTGGAGTAATTCTGGACGACAAAATAAGCTGGAAACCACAAATAAAGCAGGTCAGAGCTAAAATGGCTAAAAGCATAGCAGTGTTGGGAAAAACGCACCATACTCTCACTCACAAAGCACGTTCACTAATATATTCATCCATAAAACTACCATATTTACAGTACAGTGCAGAAGTTTGGGGAAATACTTACAAAACAAACCTACAGTGTTTATATATCTTCCCAAAAAAAGCTGTTTGAATTGTTCATGGAGTGGACTATGGGTCACATACAAATGTGTATGTTTGTATGTTTTTAAATTCGGGTTTATTGAAAATATGGGATCTAGTGAAACAGCTCTTGTCATGTACTAAGCCAGATACAACTTACTTCCAATAAACTTACAGCAAATGCTCAAAGACAGAGACAGGAGTTACAATCTAAGAAAAAACTGAATTTCAAATTCATGCATTCGAACAACAAAAAAGAAAATCTGTCTATCTAATTGTGGTGTGGATTTATGGAATGGCTTGGATGAAGGTTTAAAACAAACCAAAAGTTTACATGTATTCAAAAAAACCTACAAGAAGTCACTAATAGTACTGTATGGGGTCAGAAATGATTAATTAAACAAAAAATGTCACTTTAGCACAGTTCCAATGCAGAATTGTACCGTGAATGTTTTGTACCTATCTGTAAATAGCAATACCCGTGTTGAATACGTACATCCTCAGGTTTTGTAAAGGGGAGCAGACAAGATTTCTCTTCAGTTCAATCCTTTTTAAGCATACTGTATTGTTTTATGTTTTTTAAACCACTGTGTGTTGACTTTTTCATTTGTTTTGTGTTTGAAATAAACTAAACTAAAACATGATTAGTGATACCCTAAATCCTGCTCATTACAGTTGCAAGACACGTTTGTGACCATAGTAGCTTTAGTCTGAATGTTTCCAAGCCTTTTTTTAACACTGCTGTAACTTACCTGCTGTCTCTCAACCATTCAGTTAAGGTTTTCTTCATTCCCTCCACATTTCTGTCCCTCTTGCTTTTTCTGTTTTGATCCCCCGATTTTTTTTTCTTTTGCCTTTCCATTTTAAGCGCACTGTTATCAGATGAGCGCACAATTTAAACAAAAGCAATCAACAGAGATCCCCCAGCGCGCGTCTCCGCGAGAGCGCGCTCCAGCACGTTCTCGCGTACACGTGCTGGATTGCGCTCTCTGTAAAAGACCGAGTGGGGGGGGGCTCAATCGGTTATCATGTGCTTCTGTTACTGATCATATCATGAATATATGTGCACAAACAGCTGTGAAATAAATAATTGCCCAACTTCGGTTTGACGCTCCTTGCAACGCGTTTGCTGCAAACCCATTTGTTGCACCCCTGAATTCGCGCCACACCCAAATTCGGTGATTTTAACCTCAGAAACAGTGGAAAACGTGTCGAGTCAACTAAAAATGCATTTTGACACGGATGAGGGGAAAGTTGCTTAATGTACGTTCTTCTATTTGATCACTATGACAGGTGAGGCCGAGCCTCATTTGCCTTATCTGAGCGCACGGCAGTGGCCCACGCTCACCTTCACCCACGCCACCTGCTGCCGCAGCGGCCACGCCCCCCGAGGCAGAACAGGCGCGATTGTGGACAGACCTTCACCAAATGCCTCTCATAGCCGCAACCAAAACATTTGAAAGAGGCAGAGGTAGCATAAAGCACGTAGTCATAGTCCTCCACACGCACATTGAACACGCACATTGAACAGATCATGAAGACCTGTCTCTGAGAGCGCGGAATGACGGGGTTCAAACACGCCATTGACGGAGATGCCCTTCTTCTCAACCAGCGTGTTCGCCCTTCAACCCTCTCCCAAGGAAAACAACGCTCTGTTCATTCGGGCAGCAGATTTAATAGAAGCATGTCCGATTATTTGCCCCGCTGTCGTGGCCACATCCTCGCCGCTGTGCAGGGAGCCGGCACCTGTTTAAATGCCGTGTTTCCTGGTAAGGGAAGTGAGAGCCACCGGCGGCTCCACAGCCACCACCGGATAAAACCCACAGAAACCTCCTAAGACACCACGAAACCAAAATAATGAACCAACAATACACCTTACTCACATACAACTAACACCAAAGTGAAAAAGTAAAGAAAAAACAGAGGAAAGACAAATAGAATCGGACACTCCCCAGCTCCTTCAATCACAGTCCTCCCACACAGAAGAAGAAGGAAAAGCGCGGGAGGAAGTGCTAGCAGCGTTAGCTTGTAGTCGGAAAACGCTGGTGTTTCGTGAGGACGTTTGTGAGTTTTTCAGACAGAAAGGGGGATACGTGGTTGGTGTCCGAACTCTGAGCAAATTTCAAAGTGCCATAAAGACAACGTTAAGGCCCGTACACACCGGGACGAATTTCGCCGGCGAAATTCGCCTCGTGACTAAACAAAGGGCACCAATGAGAGTGTGCACCCCGACGCGAAAAAACGCCACGCGTCAAAGCGTCAAAAAAAAAAAAAACGCCTCGGGTTCGTTTTTTCTTTTTGACGCCTCGCGTCGAAATCCATTCAACCAATGAGAATGGCGCTTTTGCTCACGTGTCTGGAGCTTCTGAAGTTACAGTAAAACACAACTTGGGGGCGCTCAAACACAACACTGCCTTTCTGAGCACACATACCAGCAAAGAAGATAGACGCCAAGTAGCGTCTACACTGCCGCAAAGAAATAATGACGGACATTCTAAAATATCCCCGAAAACGCTCATGAGACATTTTCAGCTCTTGTACCAGTCGATAAAACTCACCATGTTCTTCTGACAAGCGCGTAAATAGTGGCTCTCTTCTTCTGAGTGACAAGCGACTACCTTGTGTACAGCGCCATCTAATGTCAGGGAATGAAATTGCATGTTCAGTCGGCTCATCGTCAGCGAAAATCGCCTGGGTGTGAACACAAAAGACGTGGCGAAAAACGCTGGCGAATAACGCCTGGCGAATATTCGTCCCGGTGTGTACGGGCCTTTACTGTGGTGATCGGAGCTGCGGTGAAGGGGACGGCGGTGTTTGCCTGAGTTTAGGCTGAAGATCAGAGCTGTTGCAGTAACCATGTCTTCACTTCAGTCTCTGAGAGAACGGATCAGGGAGAGACTAGCTGCTGCTGCAGAAGAAATCTTCCAAGTCTGTGAAGGAACTATCCGCCAGTACGAGGAGGAGCTGTGTCGTCAGCGCAGACTGCTGGATCTCATCTGGAAACCACAGGTTCAGCTGCACGACATAGGTATGAAGAAAAGAAAGAAATGCTGAAATCTAGTTCTCCTTCCATAATTTAGGAAAAGATTATTGTTTCTTATGGATTCCCAAACGGTTTATAATAAAATAAATAAATATATCCATGTGCAAATACAAAAAATTGTGAAAAACCTGCACACAGATTTTAAATTAGCCATTATATTATAAATATTTTATTTTGCTTTAAAAACCTGTTCATTTTTTTAAAACAGCATTTTAATACATTCATTTTTTAATCACATTGAATGTTATTATATTTCTATTGCTTTTTTCAGAAACTCAGATTTCAAAATCAATGTTTTCCGAAGTATCTTATCTTGTTATCTTTATTTCACATTGCTGTTTTTCAAAATGACTTGTTTATTTCATAATGAACTTTTTCAGCAGAATCAGCCTGTCTGTCAATCAAACCGGAGTAGGCGGAGACGCTTTTGTGATTGGCTACTCCGTTACATAGACATAAGCAGCAGCAAATCAATCAAAGTTGCAGCAGACAGATTGTTTGTTTCTACTTGATCATCTAATGTCAGCAAAGCCGTGCAGATGTCCCCAAACTATGTCATCTTTCTAACTTACACCAGTAGATATCTAGGAATATGAGTCGATTTCCAGGGATCAGCCAATGTGCGTTTAGATCCCTCAGACAGACAGACTCATGCTAAAAAAAAGCTCATCATGAAACAAATAAGTCATTTTAAAAAACAACAATGTAAAATGTAATGTAAAATAAAAACAAAGCTACTTTGGAACATTTTGATTTTGAAATCAGAGTTTCTGAAACAGAAATAAATAAAATAGCTCAATAGAGCCAAAATTAAGTTTCATTATAAAAGTAAAGTTAAGTTATTACTATTTTATGTCTAAATTATCACGTTTGGTTTGTGAATAGAAAACAGTGAGAAAATATATATGTATTATAAAATATATGGTGAAGATCATTTTTTTAAGGTTAAGGCTACAGTTAGGCGGGCGGCGGCGCATCAACCCCGACCAAACGGTTTATGCACGGCTGTTAAGGCGGCTCACCCATAGCGTGGTAGTTGGTCAGCTGACAATCATAAATGTCCCACACCTACATGCGTGACAGCTAATGGGGCTTTAACATTAAACATGTGCAAGAAACAACACAATTTAGTCTTAGACACACTTAAAACACGTGGGGAAAATGCAACGATAGACGTGTTTGAGATGAACCAGCGGCACCCCTGGAGTGTTGGGGGGACCAGGCGGGGGGGGGGGGGGGTGAAGGTGAATCTGCAGCGAAACTGAAGGAGAACAGGAGGTTGGAGTTGTCCTTAACATTCAATTTAGTTTTAATATGCCTCTCTCCCTTAGTATGATCTGTGTTATTATATATTTTTTATTGATTTGAATGTTTTGTAATGTGTGTAGCCTTTTTTAATCAGTTCGTTTGCTTTGTAGTCATCAGGGCAGCTTTTAGTCAGTTCAGTACTAAATTTCCAGCTGCGTTCGCTCAGGTTGGGGCCTCGCTCCCACCCCTTTCTGGTGATATTTTTGTGATGATTGACAGGTGATGTTGGAGCAAAAACAAAAATATGTCTCACACCAGGTGATCGGCGCAGTGTTGCATTCACCTGGGTGATCTCAAACACGCTTATTGTGCATCTTGGCTGCACTTATTTGGTGTCACCAACATACATTTCCATCCGTTTTGTTTACTATTTGTACTGTCATGGTCAAAAACCCACACTTAAACCCAAATCCGTCCAGACAGGCAAAGGGAATGGTATCCCACAAGCCTTTGCGGTGCCGATCTAACAGCAGCACCAAAGTTACACCTACACTGAAATCCAATTTGGAGTGAAATTTACTTTAAAAAAGTTAGGAAAGTTTTCCACTCAGAAAATGCATGTAAATTGTACTTAGGCAATTTTTAAGTAAAATTTACTTACTAGAACCACTTATAGTTTATGAAAAATACACAAGTAAATTTCACTCAGATTGTTGCATCTAATTACTAAACCTAAGTAAATATTGCTGATGTTTCTTTGTGGATCTTACTCATTTTTATTTTGTTATATTCTATGTAATTATTAAGTAATATTTATAAATGATATGTTAGTTAATTTTAATTGAATTAAGTACATATTTTTACTATTCTATTCATTTTAATTCTACATTTTCCCAAAACACATACTTGCAGCTTAAGGAATATTTGAAAGACATTTTTATTTAACATTAGAAGTTGCATAGATAAAACATCTACATAACATTGCACACAGACACGGCCATAGAATCTCTTGTTAGCAAATTTCAAAACAGTGCACATATACATAAGTCTAGAAGATGGAAGTACAGAGATCAGTATCAACCGCAAAAGTAAAGCAGTGCAGAATTTAAAAATAATTTTTAATAATAAATTCAAACACATATTTCAATTTCATCAGGTATTTTAAATTGACATAATACGTGTAGATGACAGCCATGAGTAGAAAGTGTTTGTCACACTTCTGCAGTCCTCTAGAACTTCCCTTCAATGATGACTGACCCACACACAGGGTCTTGGTTGTCTTGGGTTACATTGGGATGGACCACGGCAATCTTCAAGCGATTAATTCAGTCCTCTTTCACTGCTTCTCGGCTGACATCCTGAGAAAAACAAAGAAGCTGTAATTAATAATAATAAAGAATAGATTCCAAGTAAAACAAACAGCTAAGAGAGAGTATGCTCAATCTAGTGTACTTTAAACAATATTCACTTTTTTTTTCTTATATACACTGTACTTTATCCCACAAAGGGAGAAATTCTTTCTCCGCATTTGACCCATCCCTCCGGGAATCGCACCCTGGTTTCCTGCATGGTAGCTTCCCACCTTACCAACCGAGCTACTCAGACAATGACAATCTTTTATTTCAAGTTACACAACATTGTTCACAGGGGCTGACCCTGAGAAAAAGACATGTTTGCACACCAAGAGAGGTCAACACCCACAACCCTGGCCTGGGCACATAATGGTGCAGAGCCCTTCAGTCACCAGGCAGGAGCTGTCAATGGGACAGCAGCTGTGATGGTAGATTAAGTATTTCTCTGACCTAGTACATATGAACAAGAAAAATCCCAAAGTTGTCTTTGATACCATTCAAAACATTGTTTCGCCCTCAGCTCCACCTGTTCCTGTTTACACTACTGACAATTGCAACAGATTCTTACGATATTTTGTAAATAAGGTGAATGAGCTCAAATTAAACCTAAAATCATCCAATGAGAATACCACTATTGTAGCCTCTTTAAACTACTCTTGGATTAACTTTTCTGCCATTTCAATAGACAAAGTCATGGTCGTGTTAAAAAAGATGAAGCCATCCTCATGTCCCCTAGACATATTGCCATCATCTATGTTTTTTAAAGTTAACGACCTTATTGCCCCATTTCTTGTGAAAATGATTAATCTGTCTCTCTCCACTGGGACTGTCCCAAACTTCTTTAAACAGGCAGCGATAAGTCCCATCTTAAAAAAGCCCAACCTGGATCCATCACAACCCTCCAATTATAGGCCAATTTCAAAAATACCTTTACTTTCAAAAGTCTTGGAGAAGATAGTGGCAGAACAGTTAACATCTTTTTTAAACAACTATGAACTCTTCGATAAATATCAATCTGGTTTTAGAAAGATGCATTCCACTGAGACCACTTTACTCAAAGTTTCAAATGATATACAGATGGCTGCTGACTCTGGAAAATATACAGTTTTGGTTCTTTTAGACTTATCCTCAGCATTTGACACTGTTGATCATAAAAAACTGTTGGGCAGATTAGAAAATGAGTTTGGTATTGCTGGGTTTGTTTTAAAGTGATTTACCTCCTACCTGACTAATAGAACATTCTCTGTTTATATAAATGGTATGCTTTCTGATACCTCTCCACTCCTACATGGTGTGCCTCAGGGATCTGTTTTAGGACCACTTTTGTTTTTAATGTACATCTACCCACTTGGAAAGCTTTTAAATAACTTTATTATTCAAAAATTCTTTTAGCTGACTGGTTTTATTGTTACTTTTATTCTATGTTTATTCTTCTTCAGTTTAGTTTTGCTTACATTATATTTAATTGATTGTTTTCTGCTTTTACTGGATTGTATATTTTTTATTGTTCAGCGCTTTGTGATTTTATCTGTGAAAGGCGCTATATAAATAAAACTTACTTACTTACTTACTAGACCAGAACTATTCCCAGTGTGAAAGGCCCCAATGGGGAAAAAAAACACTGGAGCCAAAAAAAAAACAAACAAAAAAAACTGAGGGATCAAATCAGTAAAAATAGGTATAACTAAAATACAATTATGCTCCTAGAATAACAGTAATAATTGATCAACAGCTAATGAAAATAAAAAAAAAGGGTAAAAGAATAAAATGCATATAAGAAATCAGTTAAATTTAATATAAAATATATGCACCTATTTTCTCTTTTAGAAATCACATGTGTAAAGAATATTTGACCTTCAATATAAGATCACATGTAAACACCATATTATAAGGCTAGATATGATCTTGATGATCATAAGATACCTCATACTCTTTGATCATCTTCCCTTCTCCACATCCATCTCATGTTGTGGCACCTGAAACATGCAAATTAAAAATTTTAAATGAAACCAAACGACCACCCAACAAAAGCAAAGACTCTCTTAACATACATATTATTACTATGGCGCCATGGTCAAAAACCGAAAGTTACTTGAGCGACGCTGACCCGCCCGCACAGTCCGCAGACGTTTGGGGTTTACCGTGTCAGCTCAGTGTCACATTTGAAACAAGTCGACGTGGAAACTTGAGTGAAACTGAGTGCTGTGGACAGAAACCGCCACGGATTTTTTTCTAAATACATTTAATGGGAGTCGTGCAAAAACGGAATCACTTCAAATGACACTTCGGTCATTTTATTGGGTCAGTATGAAGCTAAAACGAGTATGGACACTGGTGCATCAGCACTGTGCCGAGAGCTCAAGAGGGAAACCTCGTATCGGTGTGTGTGTATTGCTTTAAGAAAGAATCACGTGACCGATACAGGAACTGTATCGTTTGGATGTGCCGCGCCAAAGTGTGTTTATAAGGACACATACTGTATCAACATGTCGTGGGTTTGTCGGATGGAGTTTTGCTTGATCATGGATCGACCTAGGAAGTTTTCCCCGGTGTGGAATAATTTTGATCTTGTGACGCCAAACAAGGTAAATCTTTTTCTCCTTTACTATTTTTTACGGTGGCGCATTGGACTCACTTTATCAGTTTATCAAGTGAATGACCTGTGATACATATGATAGTCAGTTAAAGAGCCTTACAGTTGCTTTATTCATGTTATCATGTAATTATGAGATAGGGTGTCTATTTTTTTAACAAGTGAATGCAATGTTCTGGTAAGAGGTTTGAATTGTTTTCAGATAAATTAACTTTTTATGTTATTGTAGGTGAAGTGTCAGCTCTTCTCCACAGAGCTATCTTATATCAATAAGAGCACTTCATCAATGCTGAGGCATTATAGAGCTCGGCATGGCAATGAAGAATTGGCAGATACTCGTGAGAGTACCCCAGGTATGTTGAAATTCTTTCTAAAAATTGTGCTAAAAAAAACATGCATGCAAACAGACAGGCTCCAGGCCTGGTATCAAATCTCAAACCCTCTGTGAGGCGACAGTGCTAACCACTACACCACCATGTCGTCTTATGTCTTTTTGATATTGTTTGTAAAAATTACAGTCCTTTTATTAAGCTTTTGACAAATAGTTCCTTTTGGCTTGCAGTTCCTAACAAGCAAGTAGTGGATGAGGCAGTGGTCAATATTATCATCAAAGACTGTCAGCCACTCAGCTTTGTTGAAAATGAGGGATTCAGGGAGCTCCTGAAGCTTATTTTACCCTCGTATGCTCTACCAAGCAGAAAGGTATGTTTAAGAATTTTTATTATATGTTTGTACTAAATATATAACTACATTTTATTTGTGTAACATTATTTGTATGGTTATTTTCAGACCATCAAGGACTTGGTGAGCCAGAGATATGAGGAGGAAAAGGAGAAAACCAAAAAGGATCTCCAGAGTGCCATTGCTGTTACTTTAACAGCTGATATGTGGACGTCTATGAATATGGAGGCGTTTCTAGCTGTTACTGGCCACTATGTGGACAAAGAAAGCCATGAACTCCATTCACCATTCTTGGCAGTGCAGCATTTTCCTCAGAAACACACAGCAGAAAACATTGCCACGGTTAAAAGGAGCCTCATGGAGGAGTGGGGCATAGCAGGAAAGGTCAGGTGTCTTGTCACTGATGCAGCAGCAAACATGGCTGCATGTGCTCGAATGCTGCAAATACGGCATACCATTTGTATAGCCCATTCCCTGAATTTAATTGTGAGAAAATCATGTGATCAAATCCCAGCAATAACTGAAATACACAACAAAACACGACACATCATGACATACTTTCGATCAAGCGTGACTGCTAAAGAGAAGCTCACTCAAATACAGCAACAGCTGGGAACACCGGGCCATAAATTAATCAACGAGGTGCCAACACGATGGAACAGTACCTACCAAATGTTTGAAAGAATGACTGAGCAGAAGGAGGCAGTCTGGGTGTCACTGGCCTCATTAAAACCTGACATCACTCCACTGACTCCAGAAGAATGTCAGATCATTGAAGAGATGCTCAGGGTTCTTGCTCCTTTTGACCAAGCTACAAGAGAACTGTCTGAGGAAAAAAGGGTCTCTGGGTCGAAGGTCATTCCTATGATGAGAATGCTCCACATTGAGCTTCAACGTCAGGCCACAATAGTGACAAAAACAGCTGCTCAGCAACTGGCTGAAAACCTGAGGAAGCGGCTAACTGATGCTATTTGCGGCATGGAATCTCTCAGTGTGATGACTCTGGCAACTCTGTTAGATCCCAGATTTAAAAAGAATGGATTTGTTAGCCAGCAAAAGGCAAGTGAAGCGGGGAAGAGACTGCAGTCAGAATGTGCAGAAGAAATGAGGAGCCAAGAGCCTGACCCAAGAGAAGAAGAGCCTGGCTCTTCACATGGGTCAGAACCAAGTTCAGGTATGAAAATACATTTCTGTGGCACTTTGTGATATGATATATCATGTGATAATAAAGTAATGATTAACTATTTTTTTAGGGCACAATCTCTGGAAAACTTTAGATATGGAGGTTGCAGAGACCTAGAAGACAAGGAACGCTACAGCTGACTCCATTATTGAAGTCCAACGCTACCTGGCAGAAACAAACACACCCAGAAACCAAGATCCTTTGCAATATTGGAAAAGGAACCAGGAAATATACCCACATCTTCATCAACTTGCACTTAAAACTCTCTGCTCACCATCATCGTCTGTACCATGTGAAATAGTATTTTTCAAGGCTGGGGAGCTGGCGTGTAAGAGGAGAAATCGCCTTGGAGCAAAGACACTCCAAAAACTTTTGTTTCTCAATAAAAATTCATGAACTAATCACTTTTTTTGTCTTTTATTTCATATGATTTAAAAGTTAAGTTGACAAATGTGCACATAAATTTAAAAATTGTAACTCTAAATTTTCACTCTAATTTGCTACATTTTACATACCAACTCAGTTTTAGCATTTACACGAACAAGGAATTTCTTTACCTGCAAGGATTTTTGAACTACTGCAGGGGTCACTATTGGGTGACCAACACAGTATCAATACAGTGCCAACACAGTTTGTTTAGTGTGTCAATACACTCCTTGAGGTATCATCGTCCCATCACTAGTGAGGACTAACTTAATGAGGTGAGCCAACAGGAACGTAGAAAGTTTGCTTCACTTCAAACTTACCGTTGTGATCCACGTCGCAGTCAACAAAATCCGCCAACATTTGAAATGTGGAGCATGCGCACCTGTCTGTCTCTGTCTGATGAAAGTCCACTCAAATGAGGGGCGGGGCTTTGACGTTGTGCTCCCAGTACAGAGAGGCGTGTTAGATTTACTGAAGTTATTCATTTACATTTACTTGGAAATATCAACTAATTAAGCCAATGAACTGGTTTAGTAAATATTACTTGGATTGAAGGATGAAATTTACATACAAAACAGAGGATTTATAATTACAAAAAATTACCAAGTAATGCACTGCATGAAAACAAGCTTCTTCAAGTAAAAGCACAGAATTGGTATTATTATGTAGTATTTACATAGATAACTGAAATAATATTAACAAGGCCAAAAAATCATTTTTTTCAGTGTACTTAATTGAATTAATTTAAATGAAAGTAAAATAACTTTCTGAAAACTACGTGTTATTTAAGCTGACTTAACTAAAAAGAATTGATTTATCTTAATTAAAGCAAATAATTAAGTTCGATCAAAGTAAAAAGGTTTATCTTTCCACCATACATATGTGGTCTTCTCACCCTGTCATGGGTGGAAAAAGTATTATCTGAGCTTCTTCATCCACTAAATAATCTTCAAATGGACACGCCATGCTGCTTCACCTCTCTGAAAACAAACTAACCTTCAACTAAACCTGCTCCACGCCAGGGGGGTATTCCAGGAAGCAGGGCTCCAGACTGCGACCAAATGGTCGCATTTTGCGACCAAAATTTGAGGGTGTGCGACTGAATTTTACATCCAGTTGCACATGTGCTACCAGTAAATTTGCCTCCCCCACCCAATGTATTTTTTATACATTAAACGTGGAAGGGGCACGTCAATGATCAATGAAATGAGCAATGAGACGCAAGCGCACACGCACACAGGGAGACACACACACTCAAGCACATACTCAATGAAACGTGAGCACACACTCTCGTCTTATTGAGTGATGCCTGTCTGTGAGGTGGCCAATGCATGTGAGAAGAATAGGGAAAGCCACTGTAAGTGGCTAAAATGCGTGAAGGGGGAGGGGGCTAGAGATAATCGAGCGCGCGTAAACATCTGTGGGAAGGAAACTGAGACAAATATCCTCACAACATGATATGTGCGTCTGAGCTATGAGCAAGTGAACTATTGATTCATTCTTCCGACCTGCGGCTAGTGTATCAGTGCCAGAGTCTACAGCAGGGGTATCAAACTCGCGGCCCGCAGGCTATTCGCGGTCCCCAAGATGATATTTTGTGGCCCCCGCCTTATTATGAAAGTTTAATGTTAATGCGTCCCGCCAGTTTGTATGAATGACACCTTTTCATTGTCCTGCGCGGAACTGATAAAGCAACCAATCACAGTGGGGCATATGACTCTTGGGGGTGTGACATTGACTGGGCTTGAAAGCTGGAGAACATCTAAGCCAGGAAACCTGACAGCCCCCTCCCCTGACCACAATAAGGAGTTCCTTACTTTCCTTTTTAGAATGTATTTATTCGCTCGTAATTTTCTACATACATGCAGTCCGTGCTGAACTTTTCTCTGGGCCGTGCAGACCTGGAGGAGGGTTAAGATTATGGTTAAGGTTAGGCGCGCGGCGGCGTATCAACCCCGACCAAACGGTCCTCGTGCGCGGCTGTCACTGCAGCACACCGCTCCCGCAGGAGATGGGTAGCTGAGGAGAATAAGTGTCCAACACCTACATGCATGACAGCTAACGGGGCTTTATCATTAAACACGCGCAAGAAACAACAAGATTTAGTCTAAGACGCACTTAAAACACGTGGGGAAAATGCAGCGATAGACGTGTTTGAGAGGAACCAGCACCGCACCTGGATCATTGGTGGGGTGGGGGTGGGGGGGGTGGGGGGTAAAGGCGAAGCTGTAGCAAGACTGAAGGAGAACAGGAACATTAACGTTCAATTTAGTTTTAATATGCCTCTCCCCTTAGTAAGGTCTATGTTATTATATATTTTATATTTATTGTAATGTTTTGTAATATTTGTAGCCTTTTTTTTTAATCAATTGGTATTTTAAAAAATTTTCAATTGATCACTCAACTACAAAAACCATCAGGACACATGTCCCATAATGCATTGTTTTGTAGTCATCAGGGCAGCTTTCAGTAAGTTCAGTAATAAATTTCCAGCTGCGTTGGGGTGGCTTTGATCCCACCCCTTTCTGGTGATATTTTTGTGATGATTGACAGTTGATGTTGGCGCAAAAACAAAAAAATATGTCTCACACCAGGTGATCGGCGCAGTGTTGCGTCCACCTGGGTGATCTCAAACACGCTTATTGTGCATCTTGGCTGCACTTATTTGGTGTCACCAAGATGAATTTCCATTAGGGTTGTGCCGATGGACGATACCATCGTCCATTGTGATGGGTGACTGACATCACGATGGAGAGGCACCATCGTAATGCCACGCCCCCGCCACGCTGCGACTCGACACCATAAGCCGCGGTTACATGAACAAAATATCTTGATCGGATCATTGGTCGGATTAGAATCCAACCGTTTCATGAGCCCAGAAAAACTTTTTCAGATTATAAAAAACGTTCCCATGGGTCACGATTTCGGTCGGAATAAATCATTCGCACATGCGCAGTAAAAACCGGAAGAGAAGATTAGTTCCGCCGAGCGGCTACATACATAGAAATGGCAGCTCGGTAATATACTAGATGATCTTTTAAACGTGCTTTTATTAATGTTAGGGTTATTATGAAGCGCCTGTTCACTCATCATTTTAATTGTAATCCGTGTGGTCAGTGCTTGTTATGTTGAACGGAGCCGGAAAGAAACCCGTATTAGCAGTATGCTAACAACATTAGCATGAACAGAAAATGTATCCATGCGGGAAAGGCTGCAATCTGCATCTTGGCTGCACGTTAATATGTGGGAATAACACCAGCCTTTATTTTGTTGAGACACGACTGGAAACACAAATCCACGTGATTGTTTGAACGATTTTTTAAGGACTGAGGGACATTTCTGCTTTGAAGCTTTCAGCGCTCCTCAGCCGCTGTGTGTGTGCTGGCGCTCCGAGCCTCGACATACACTTTTACCGGGAGACCCAGTTCTCCTAAATTCGGTAGCTCGCCGCTCACGTAGAGCGGCGGGACGGATCACAGTCCTAAGTCTCCCACACGTGGCGAAGCACCCCCCCCTTCCCCTCACAGCTGTAAGTCCGTCTGCTCTGCTAGAGACATGGTCGCTGCTCCACTGGTCCACCTGACTAATCAAGTGCAGGAGGAGCGGACGACTTCTTTTCTGTTCTGTTTGTTTTACTTTTTTTAAAGTCATTTCCCTCAGTTTATACTGGATCATTGCGGATGAGTCATTATTTGGAAAATAAAATAAATAAAGTAATAAAGTAAAATAACGAATAATAATTATATAATAACGAAAAATTACCCCCCCGGACGATATCATCGTCCATCCCGATGATTGACTGCAAACATCGTCAACTGCCAATTTAAGGGACATCGCTCAACCCTAATTTCCATCCGTTTTGTTTACTATTTGTACTGTCATGACAGCGATGATTCTGTCAGTTTACCTTGTTGTTGCATCTTCAAAAGTGCGGAATGAAATGTGACGCTGAATTTGAAACAGCACATTGTAATTTCTGCATCTATTATGAAAGTATTTATTAGTAATACAGTGGAAATTAGTAGATTTGGTTAGCATGTTGATTTGCGGTATGCGCCCCTAAAATTTTCAGTTGGGGGCCACAGTGCTCCTGGTGAAAATAGTTAGTCTGGAGCCCTGCCCCATGCTCAGCCCTATTTTGGCTGCATCCCACAATCCTTTGCTGCCATTAGACACAACGTGCATGCGACCCCCACTACAATATGACACAGCTTTCTAGTTAAAAGCAATCGTAAAAAAATAAATAAATAAAAAAAACAAAATAAAATAAAAGCAATCGTTAAAAGCAGTGTGAAAAAATCACCAACGGGTTTGGAGATGCCGGTCTGCTGCGTGACGGACAGGACAGCACAAGCTAAGGAGTGAGTTTACCTCTGAGTGACACTGACAGCTACAAAGAAGGAGAGACTGAGAGAGTGTGTGGTGAAGAATGTCTGACGCTATTCCAATCCTACACTGAGGAGGAAGACTTCCATGGTTTTAGTACACAGGCGGAAAATGAAGAAAGCTCTCAGTGGCTTTTACGTTCATGTTTTTTTAACCAGCCGTGTGCTGTTACTACCATATTGCTGCAGTGTGACTGCCGCATCACAGGCACTGTTTGGAAAGAAAAGCTCAGGTATATCATTCAAACATTGAAAACTCTTTCTGTGTACTGTCTTTCTTTGTAAATGTATCATGTGTTGAACCTTTCCTGCGATTACTTTTTTTCTTTCTTTCCTCTCCGCTGAAGGTGGATCATCCTTCGGTTGTTCACTTCCCCATTTGGACCCCAGAGCCTCCAGAGTGGTTTAATAAAGAATCATTCATCTTCTTCTGGGGGAAACCTGCTTTTATTACATTTATCTTTCCCTCTGTATAACAAACAGAAACACACTCCCACAACACACTCGCTGCTCTTGCTATCACTCCGTCTTGCACTGTCGCGCTCTCCCCTCCTTGCGCTGCAGCTCCCTGCTTTCCTTCTTACACACACACACAGTTTCAGCACATTCAAGTCCTCAATCTACAACATAGTGTGGCGACCTGGGGGTTAGCCCCGCCTTCAGCCCCTAAGACTCATGGGAAGTGGGGAATCATGGGTGTTAAGTTCTTCACCATGATCCAGGGGGCTGTGAGCAGATGTCACGTCCATGCTGTTTGGCCATTTGTGGGAATGTTCAAGTAAATAGGCTTAAATGTTGCATCCTTCTCCTTCTCTGAGATTATTTGGAGTCAAAATTGATAACTTGGTCATCTATGGTTTACAGACAGTTACAGTTTGTGAAAGCACAGAACGATTCATTCTTTCAATATGTAATGGGTGTGAGTGGTGATCAGATGTGCTCAATGGCCCGGAACTTACAGTAGGTATTTTACACTATTGAAATGTAAGAACATTTTTAAATAAGGACATCCTAAGTGGATTTGATTTTTCAATTAAAGTTGAATTCACTATTGCATTTTCTTTTAAACAAAGTGTTATTTACTGCAGCCTTATTGTTCACTGGTGGATGTTTTCAGACAGAGGAAATGCTGTTCTTGAAAATAATGTTATTTATTTTGTTTATGTATCCTTGCAGACCCTGGCCAACATTTTCTAAAGGACCAGGAGATAACAATACACAATTCACACTCTTGTGTGAAGCTGGAGGAACCAGAACAGCAAGAGGACAAGCAAGTGCAACAGAACTCTCAAATTGAAGAGGAGCAATATGAACTCTGCATCGGTCAGGATGAAGAGCAACTTGATCTGATACAGGAGGCTGATACCTTGATGGAGATTCCTACTAATGAGGACAATGAGAAAATTGATACAGATCTAAACAAGCAGCAGAACCTTAATGGAACTGATAGTCAGGATGAAGCAGGGAGCCAACATGACTCTGATGAAGAACAACCAAATGTCTGTAAACAATGTGGTAGAAGCTTTACACAGAAGTGGAGTCTCAAAAGGCACATGAGAATTCATTCAGGAGAGAGGCCTTTTTCCTGTAAAGAATGTGGTAGAAGCTTTAGTCAGGTATCTACTCTCAAAGAACACTTGAGGATTCACAGGAGAAAACCAAAAGAAAATAACACAACCTAAGCAAACCACATATCTGGCAAAGTGACATTTTGTAGTTTCTAGTTCTAGTTTTCTGTTCAGCTTCAACCCTGCATCCCTTATTCTTGTTCAAACCACTTCCAAATGGTGCATCCTTAAATGCTGTTCATCTGCTGAGTTGTGGCTGAGACCCATGGGCCAATAGAAGCAGTTTTTTTTAAACATGTTTATATTAGCTTTCTGTCCTGCGTGGGCTGCTGTGTTCTTTCTCCCCTATCCCTTAGAGCAGACCCCGCATATTGTATTTAGGGAACTCCCTGACTTCAATAAATACAGGAGATTGTAAGCTCAGAGCAAATAAGAGATTTGTTTGAGTGCATTTCCTGTTTTTTCTCCTCGAGAAGGTACCAAATGTGTCTTTTTTTCTTCGTCCTTCATGCATATAGTTGAGAAGTGTTGGCTTATCCAACAAGGATGTTTACTAGGAGCAAGGTCACCAGTACAAATATGATGTTTGATGTAGCGACCCAGATCTGTCAGAGGAACAGTAAAGAGAGCAAAATCTTCCCAAAGGGCAGAAACTTTAGCTCACTGCTCTTCAGTAATTGGGGAGTCTTCCAGAGTGAACAAATTTTATTTTGGGGACAGACAGAGAGGCCCGACCTCAGTTGGAGTCAACGCGCAAAACTCACCCAAAACGTAGTCCTTGTTTCAACTTGACAGTGTTACCGGTAGGGTTAAGGATCTGGGCAACAGAAACTTCCTCTGGGACTAATGTAACCCAACACGCAACACCAGTCCAAACTTTTCTGAAATATTGGGCTCTTAGTAACCGTCAAAGTCCATAGCCGCTAGATGAGTGCCTGTTGAACAGGAGACCGTTACAGGGACCAGAGCTTCATTCAGTGGCGGAATAGGCACAAAGTTGGCCAGAGACATGTTGCAGCATGTAGAGGCCCCCATGTTATTGTTCATCTGGGGCCCCCAAACTGCCCTAACCCTAACTCCACCAGTGCAAATAACAAACCATAGGCCATAAAGTTTATGAATAAGCTGAATGAATAAATAAGTTGATTAAATGAGTTATGTATGTGCTGTTAAAAAGATGCAATTTTAATGTACATTTAAAAATGTCAACAGATGCAGAAACTCAAGTACTGTTTTTTCATGACCATAAGGAAGACTTAAAAATCTTACATTTTCTCCAAGATATAGGGAGCGCCCCATTACTGGCTGAATTAAATAGCTGTCTGTGCCACATTTATTTCACAACCCCTACGTACGTCAGTGAGGGTGGGGTTAATAGAGGAGCAGATTATTCTTTCTCATTTATCGTATTAAAACTCTGACAGTTTGATCTCACAAATGGCCTAACAACATGCAGCTCACTTCTCTTCACAGCTCCCTAACTTATGGTGTGGGATTTCAAACACACAAGATTTCACACTTCCCATGAGTCTTAGTGGCCATAGGCGGGGCTAACCCCCAGGTCGCCACACTTGTTAACAACATGGCTGAAGCACAGTTTAAACTGCAAGCTATCAGCTACGCAGAGGAACATGGGAGCCGCTGCAGGGAACTCATGATGAAAGAATCCTTGGTTCACAAGTGGAGAAAGCTGGAAAATGAACTCAGACAGTCAAGATGATGCAGCTGAATTTCTGCGGAAAAAAGGCGACTTGAGCAATGGATTAACGATCAGCTTGGAGAAGCTTTTCTGTCGTCACCGCATTCGATTGAGGGCAGTAACACTTACAGGAACCTTTTCACTTTGGTTTTATGAAACGCCGTCATCTTTCCCTCCGGGTGAGGATTACTGTGCCGCAGCGTATTACAATGAAAAGCTGTTCGTCTTCCGCTCATACTGCAGTAAAAAGAGCGCCGACAAACACGCGCGCAGTCATCCTTTGTTTTCACCGGCACCAAAACAAAGAGCTGTTGATCCGGGAGACCAGGAAGAGAAGAGAGCTAAAATACTTGGATAAACCCTTTCGCATCTATGAGGACTACATCCCTGAAGTGGTTGGCCAAAGGAAGGAGTACAGATCAGTCATGTCCGAACTCTATCGGATGGGATTGAGACCCTCGCTGCTTTACCCAGCGCGGCTCCGCATCACTAAACCTGATGGCACGCGGCAGAGCTTCAGCTCCGTCCTGGAGGCTGAAAAGTTCGTGAAAGATCACAAGACGGACTAATTAAATAATTTAGACATGGGTGAAGTATAAAACTTTGTTCACTTTTAAATCGTGATTTAGGCTTTTTCAGCCACACAGCGGTTTATATTAATGACTGCCCCCTAGCGTGCCTCTTGATCTGGATCACGTTGTGAGATTGTTTTTTGCTTTCCGGCCACTTGGTATTTTAGTTTTTTCTTATTATTTATTTATTTTATTTTTTATTTTTCACTAATTATGACCAGAATACATTGTGTCATGATCCAGACGTGAGTTCGGAATGACCCAGATGCTGAAACCCGGAAGGAGGCTCGGACTCAACGGTAAGTTTGAAGAGAATTTAATTAGGCCGAAACTTGACAGGCTTTTCCCTAGGTAGAGAGCGGGTGCAGGCTGGAGGAATCTTGAGGTGGAAATTCCTTGAGGAGGTTCTGCGGCGGAGGCGAGGCTTGAACCCAAACGAGCAGAGGCGGCTGGCTGGAGGTTTCTTGAGGCGGCGTGACAGCAGCGTTGGAGGAAGGCGACCAGGTGAGGATCCAATAGGTCTTGAGTCCTGAGGCAGAGCGAGAAAACACCATGAGCATGAGGCAATGAGACGTGAGACATAAACATGAGCTGACCAGACTATGCACCATAGGAGGAACAACGAACTGGCACCGGCTGATGATCCAGGAGGAGTTTATGAAGGCAGGAGTAGATGAGGTAAGTGGATCCAGCTGGTCGCATCCAACACAGGAAGGAGGGGGGAGGAGGGAGTAGCTGACAGGCCATGACAGTACCCCCCCCTCAACGACCGCCACCAGGCGGTCCAAAGCGACGATCAGGATGAGCAGCATAAAAATCGTCAATGAGGGTATGGTCCAGGATGAGCGAACGCGAGATCCAAGAGCGTTCCTCCGGACCATACCCCTCCCAATCCACCAAGAACTGGACCCCACGACCCCGACGCCGAACGTCCAAGATCCGGGAGACAGTGAAGGCGGGGGCCCCATCGATGGTACGGGCGGGTGGCGGGGAAGAGGCCGGCGGGCACAAAGGGCTCTCAGCCACAGGCTTGATCTGCGACACATGGAACGTGGGGTGTATTTGCAGAGCCGCCGGCAGACGAAGGCGGACACAGGTCGGATTGATGACCCTGTCTATAACGTAAGGCCCGATAAACCTGGGAGACAGCTTGCGAGAGGACGCCTGGAGAGGGACATTACGGGCGGACAGCCACACCTTTTGACCCGGTTGGTAAGCGGGACTCACCCCCCTGTGACGGTTGGCTATCTGGCGGTTATTCGCGGTGCGGACGAGAGCGGCTTTGGTCTGCAGCCAGATCTCCTGACAGCGCTGCAGATGGAGCTGAACAGAGGGAACCGCCAGATCCAATTCCTGGGAAGGAAACAAGGGGGGTGAGTAGCCAAGAGCAGCTTCAAAAGGTGACAGTCCCGTGGCAGTAGAGGTGTGGGTATTGTGGGCATATTCCGCCCAAACAAGGTGCTTAGACCAATCCTCCTGGTTCTGGGCAGCTAGACATCTGAGGGCGGCCTCCAGCTCCTGGTTCGCCCGCTCAGCCTGGCCGTTAGCCTGCGGATGGTACCCAGATGTTAAACTGACCGAGGCCCCCAGGGCGGAGCAGAAGGCTTTCCAAACCTGGGACGTAAACTGAGGGCCACGATCAGACACAATGTCACTCGGAATGCCATGATGACGAAAGACGTGGTTGACCAGAGCGTCGGCGGTCTCAGTGGCCGTGGGCAATTGTGGAAGGGGAATAAACTGAGCTGACTTGGAGAAACGGTCTATGACCGTCAGAATGACCGTGTGTCCATGAGAAGGAGGGAGTCCCGTGATGAAGTCCACGGCAATATGGGACCAGGGACGGCCAGGGATGGGCAACGGCAACAGGTGACCAGAGGGAGGCCGGTTGGAAGTCTTAGAACGAGCACAAGTGCTGCAGGCGGCAATGTATTCCCTGACGTCACGTTCTAAGGTCGGCCAAAAGAACCGACGTTTCAGGAGGCGAATAGTCCGATAAACGCCTCCGTGGCAGGCCAGACGAGAGGTATGTCCCCAGGTGAGAACCTCGGACCGGAGCGAGTCAGGGACATAGAGGGTACCAGGGGAGTAAGTAGCGTCGACCGGGATTTCGCTCTGGGCCTGCTGGACCTTGTTCTCTATTTCCCATGTGAGGTTGCCAATGAAACAGGTCGAGGGCAGAATGGTCGAGACGGAGTTCTCGTCAGAACTGGAGTATTTGCCTGAGAGGGCGTCAGGTTTAACATTCCTGCTGCCAGGGCGATAAGTGATGGCGAAGTTGAACCTATCGAAAAATAGACACCACCTGGCTTGGCGGGAGTTGAGCCGTTTCGCGCTGCGTAAGTAAGCTAAGTTCTTGTGATCAGTCCAAACAATAAATTGCTGTTCCGCCCCCTCCAGCCAGTGACGCCATTCTTCCAATGCGAGCTTGATGGCGAGCAACTCGCGATTGCCGACATCATAGTTCCTCTCGGCGGGGCTTAGTTTGCGAGAGAAAAAGGCACAGGGCTTCAGTTTACCCGTCCCGTCCTCGCGTTGGGACAAAACCGCGCCCACCCCCGAGTCTGAAGCGTCGACCTCCACCACGAATTGCTTGGCCACGTCGGGTTGGATGAGGATAGGGGCTGAGACAAACAGAGTCTTTAGGCGCTTGAAGGCGGCATCGGCAGCAGAGTTCCAAATGAAGGGGCGATGGGTGGAAGTGAGTTGCGTGAGAGGGGCGGCAATACTGCTGTAATTACGTATGAAACGACGATAGAAGTTGGAAAACCCCAGGAATTGTTGGAGCTTTTTGCGAGATTGTGGGATTTCCCATTGTACGACCGCCTCGATCTTAGCGGGGTCAGGGCGGATATTGCCAGCCTCGATAACATAACCTAAGAAAGGGACGGAGGGCACATGGAACGCACACTTTTCAGCCTTGACAAACAACTGATTGGCGAGAAGACGTTCAAGGACGAGGCGAACATGATGTTCGTGTTGCATTTCGTTGGAGGAAAAAACCAAAATGTCATCCAGATACACAAAGACGAAGCGATTAAGAAAGTCACGGAGAATGTCGTTCACCAAACGTTGGAACACTGCGGGGGCGTTGGTAAGCCCAAAAGGCATCACTAAATATTCGAAATGGCCTAACGGGGTGTTGAATGCCGTTTTCCACTCGTCACCTTCGCGCATGCGTACCAGGTGGTAAGCGTTCCTGAGATCTAGCTTGGAAAAGATTTTGGCGTGTTGGACCGAGTTGAAAACGGAATCTAATAAAGGAAGGGAGTATTTATCCTTGACCGTTATCTGATTCAACTCACGAAAATCAATGCATGGACGCAACGTCTTATCCTTCTTCTCCACAAAGAAAAACCCGGCAGCGACAGGAGAAGAGGAAGGACGTATATGACCCAGGGAGAGAGCCTCCTGAATATAGGCCTCCATGGAAATTCTTTCAGGACCGGAAAGATTGTACAGTTTACTCTTAGGAAGAGGAGCACCATTTAGTAATTCTATGGCGCAGTCGTACGGTCGATGAGGGGGTAAAGCACTAGCCCTGGATTTACTGAAAACGGAACGCAGGTCATGATAGCAGGAGGGTATATTAGTCAGATCGATGTCTTTATCCGAACCAGAGTCAGGTAATTTGGTGTGGGGAACCGCCGACTGCAGACAATTAGCCATGCAGAAAGTGCTCCAGTTGGAAATGCGGGACGACCCCCAATCCAAGCAGGGATTGTGCTTTTGGAGCCATGAAAACCCGAAAATTAAAGGCGTCTGGGGACATTGAGTGATGAAAAAGTGATGGTACTCCCGGTGGTTACCGGAGGTAATGACGAGAACCGGACCGGAGCGTTTAGTGATGCGGGAAAGAGGTTTCCCCCCCAGACCAGCAGCATTAACAGTGTAGTCGAGGACTTCAAAGGGAAGAGAAAGTTCATGAACGAGACTTTGGTCTATTAAACTATGTTCGGCCCCTGAGTCAATAAGAGCTTGAGAATCCAAAAACTTGTTCTGATTACAGACTTTGACAGGAACAAACAGAAACTTGGGAACTTGAGAAGTTTCAGAATTCTCCCCCCGTGGCCTGTCACTTAACGGGGGGTTCTGGGGTTTAAACGAACCACGCATTGTGAAACCTGATGACCCGCCTGCCCGCAGTAAAAACATAAACCCTCATCACGACGCTTCTTTCTCTCCTCTAGAGAGAGCTTGGAGTGACCAATTTGCATGGGTTCCTCTGGTTTAACGGGAAGCAAAGCTGGGGTTGCAGAAGCCGCCAGAGGCAATTGGCGAACGGGATAGACAAAGGATGGTGGAGGCTTACATCTTTGCTCAGCTTGGCGTTCACGAAGGCGGATGTCCGACCGCAGGGCGGCCGTGACGAGTTCCTCGAAGGTGTCTGCTTCTGGCTGGGTGCAAAGATGATCCTTAATGCGTTCATTCAAAGACTGGTAAAAAATTCCTTTGAGCGCGGAAGCCGGCCATCCAGCCTCGACAGCAAGAATCCGAAAGTCTATTAGGTGTTCGCTTACCGGACGGTTACCTTGTTTGAGACTTAGCAACCGCCGGGTGGCTTCTTCCTGCTTTCGAGGTTGGTCGAAGACGAGGCGGAATTCTCCCAGGAAGCGTTCGAAAGGGAGATGCGTGATGGGATGGGAGGCCAGGAAAGCTTGAGCCCATTGTAACGCCTTACTGCGGAGAGAGTTTACTATTAGAGAGATGCGAGCGTGGTCGGTTTGATAATACCTGGGGGCTTGCTGGAAAATCAGGTCACATTGTAATAGGAACCCTCCACAGGTAGAAACATCCCCGAAAAAAGGTTCCGGCTGTAGACGGACGTTTTCCGGGGTGAAAGGGGAAACGGAAGTGTCATTGTTGCCGGAAGCAGCGGAGGAAGCTCCGGTGCCGGGATTAGTAGCTTGGCCGGTCAGTTCCATTAGAGATTGCGTTATGCCGTCGAGACGGCGGAATAATTCCTGCTGGGCAGAAGACATTTGCGTAAGAGCATCGGCTTGGCGATATAACAGGTTACCTTGGAAGGCAACAGCATGACGAAGCCCTTCCGGGTCAGCTGGGTCAGGCGTTTGGCCAGTTCGTTCTGTCATGATCCAGACGTGAGTTCGGAATGACCCAGATGCTGAAACCCGGAAGGAGGCTCGGACTCAACGGTAAGTTTGAAGAGAATTTAATTAGGCCGAAACTTGACAGGCTTTTCCCTAGGTAGAGAGCGGGTGCAGGCTGGAGGAATCTTGAGGTGGAAATTCCTTGAGGAGGTTCTGCGGCGGAGGCGAGGCTTGAACCCAAACGAGCAGAGGCGGCTGGCTGGAGGTTTCTTGAGGCGGCGTGACAGCAGCGTTGGAGGAAGGCGACCAGGTGAGGATCCAATAGGTCTTGAGTCCTGAGGCAGAGCGAGAAAACACCATGAGCATGAGGCAATGAGACGTGAGACATAAACATGAGCTGACCAGACTATGCACCATAGGAGGAACAACGAACTGGCACCGGCTGATGATCCAGGAGGAGTTTATGAAGGCAGGAGTAGATGAGGTAAGTGGATCCAGCTGGTCGCATCCAACACAGGAAGGAGGGGGGAGGAGGGAGTAGCTGACAGGCCATGACACATTGGGTGTTACCATGGCTGTTTTATTTTCTATTTGGGACAAATTTTCTATTCTATCTTTTTATTTTGTAAGGTATTGCATTCATATCTCAGAAATATTTGCAATTCACGGGAATGCATTCTTTCAGGTATCTCTTTATTTTATTTTTAAATCAGGGCATAGAAGAGTTTAGATTTAATGTGGAAGTTTTGTATTTTGATAGGGTAGGTGTGTTGTTTGATCTAACAGCTAGTATCACCAGGGTGTTCAGGGGTTTTGGGAAAGGGGCGGGGGGGGGTGTAATGCCATGCTGTCAACATTGAACCAAAGGTTTATCTCGGCTTTCATCATCTCAGCCAAAATGTGCATTTATGACTGTACCTTGACTAATCACTGTGCATACTGTTATGGTATCCCCTTTTTTTTCTTATTGAAATATATTTAGGCCTTAATGGCTTGTTTCATTGATATTGTAACATGGAATGTCAAAGGCCTGAACCACCCAGTTAAAAGGAAAAAAGCTCTCACTCACTTAAAGAATATGTGTGCGGGAATAGCATTTGTTCAGGAAACGCACCTTAAAAATGTAGACAATGCCTGTTTGAGAGGTGGTTGGGTTGGACAACTATTTCATTAGACCTTTCAGGCGAAGGCGAGGGGAGTTGCAATACTAATAAATAAGAATATCTCTTTCACCCCCTCCTCAGTCTTGGCTGATCCCAATGGTAGATATGTAATAGTCAATCTTAAGGTCACTCTAGCTAATATATACGCTCCAAACATTGACGATCCAAATATTTTTTCTCGTATTTTTGAACGACTGCCATGTTTAAATTCACATGTTCTCATTATGGGTGGAGACTTAAACTTGTGCTTGAATTCAGAAATGGATAGATCGTCTGTTAAACCAGGATATGCAATACCCAAAGTTGCCTCCTATGTTCAGTCTTTCCTCTCTACCTATGGCGTTTTGGACATCTGGCGTTTCCTGCACCCACAGGACAGACAATACTCTTTTTTTCTCCCATGCTCACAAGACCTACAGTAGAATAGACTATTTTCTAACAGATAATAAACTGAGCCCTTATACTCAGGCATGTGATTATCAACCAATTGTAATATCAGATCATGCACCATTGGTACTTAAATTAAAAATACCAGGAGTATCCCCACCCAGATGGCATTGGAGATTCAATTCTCTGTTGCTGAGTGATGAATCATTTTTGAAATTCATCTCTAATCAAATATCCTTGTTTTTGGAGATTAATTCAACACTGGATGTCTCCATAGCATCAGTTTGGGAACCCTTAAAGGCATACCTTAGAGGTCAAGTGATCTCGTATGTAGCTAAAAAGAAATGAGACGCTATCGCTAAACAAAGAGATTTAGAGAAACGGATTTCAGACATGGACAACAGACACTCATTAAATCCCACGCATGATTTGTGGGAGAACCCGTGGGAGAACATGAAAGGCTCACTTCTCATTCCCTAGAATACCTACTGCTAAAAAACAGGAGTAATATTTATGAACATAGTGATAAGACAGGAGAGGTTCTAGCAAGACAGTTGAAGGGTTCAAGAGCCAAACAAACTATAAGCGCTGTGACAACGGAAGCTGGGGAGACGGTCATAGAGCAGCAACAGATAAATGATGCCTTCCGAGATTATTACTGCAATTTATATAGTTCGGACGACACCTTTAATTCTGATCTTCTCTCTAAGTTTTTTAGACATCTACATATACCAGTGGTGTCTCCGGAGGATGTCTCTGTCTTAGATGCACCAATACAACAGCAGGAGATAGTAGCAGCTATCAAATCCCTGCAGCCACACAAATCACCAGGTCCAGATGGTCTACCAAGTGAGTTTTACGCAGCATTCTCTGAAAAACTGGCTCCAATGTTAGCCAACGTATATACAGACTCTTTTAACAAAGGCGTTCTTCCAAATAGTCTAAATCAAGCATGCATCACATTACTCCCCAAAAAAGACAAAAATCTCTTAGACTGTGGATCTTATAGGCCCATCTCGCTTCTGAAATGCGATTATAAAATCTTAGCCAAAGTTCTCGCCTGTCATGTAGAAAAAGCGCTGCCTACCATTATATCCTGTGACCAGACTGGTTTTGTAAAAGGTCGGCGATCCTTTTTTAATATCCGTCATTTATTTAACATTGTGTATACCGCCAGTATTAAAAAAAAAACTGAATGCCTTCTCTCCATGGATGCAGAGAAAGCTTTTGATAGAGTGGAATGGATTTATTTGTTTGAAACTCTTTGAGACCCTTTTATCCTGGATTAAACTGTTATACTCATGTCCCTCAGCCATGCTCCTTACAAATGATACATATTCCAAACCGTTTAGACTACATCGTGGTACTCATCAAGGCTGTCCCCTGAGCCCCCTTCTCTTCGTATTAGCCATCGAACCATTAGCTATCGCTATAAGAAGTCATTCGTCCATCCATGGTATAGAAAGGTGGGGCAAAGAACATAAGCTAGCTCTTTATGCCGATGATCTCCTGCGGTTCTTATCCAAGGCTGAAACAACAATCCCAAATATCATAGACCTCCTGACAGAATTTGGTAAAATCTCAGGATACAAACTCAACCTACACAAAAGTGAACTGTTGCCACTGAACACTTCAGAATTAACTTTAGGAAGCATCAATCTGCCCTTCAAGATTGCCAAAGAGGGGTTTTCATACCTTGAAGTTAGAGTGATGAGAAAGTTTGGTGATCTTTTTAAAGAAAACTTTGTTAAATTGCAAATAAACGTGCAGCAGGATTTCTCTAAGTGGTCACCCCTCTACCTCTCATTAATTGGTCGTGTGAATGTGGTTAAAATGTCAATATTGCCCAAATTTCTGTACTTATTTCAGTGCCTACCAGTATTAATCTCGAATGCCTATTTTAAAAAGCTTCATTCAATAATTTTGTCATTTGTTTGGAATGGTAAAAAGGCACGTTTACGTAAAGAACATTTGATGAAACCAAAGCAGGAAGGTGGTCTAGGTCTTCCCAATTCTTGCTACTATTACTGGGCTGCCAATTTGTGTTGCATTTCCTTCTGGGGGAAATATTCAGAAGGTGCTGGGCCAGCATGGGTGGAGATGGAAAGACTTTCTTCTAGCCCCATTTCTCTGCTACAGGTAATTGGGCCATCTCTTCCTTTAAGCAAAAACATGTCGTTTAGCTATCCAACAGTTAATCATTCAGTTAAAATTTGCTTACAATTTAGGAAACACTTTGATCTGTTAAGAATGAGCTTATTAGTCCCAGTCACACCTAAAATTTTCTTCCCACCTTCAGCCCAAGACTCCACATTTCTCAGGTGGCAACAACAAGGGCTGAAAACTCTCGATGATTTGTTCTATGAAAATAGGTTTGCATCTTTTCAGCAGATATCTGATGAGTACAACCTTCCAACTTCTCATTTTTTCAGATACTTGCAGATTCGTCACTTTGTTTCAGTCTTCATCCCAGGGTTCCCAGACAAACCCCCAAATAATGCAATGAATGAGATCATGACTTCCGATCCCCTCAAAAAGAAAGCCATTTCAGCAATGATAGGTCTGATTTCAAGTCTGGATACAACTTCAATGTCGATCATCAAAAAGAGTTGGGAAACTGATCTTCGAATAAGTGAATCAGAGTGGGAAGAGGTTTTGAGAAAGATTCACTCCTCCTCAATGTGCGCCAAACATAATCTTATTCAGTTTAAAGTGGTTCATAGCATTCACTTTCATAAATCCAAATTGGCAAGAATATACCCAAACATCTACCCTACATGTGATAAATGTAAAACTCGTGAACAAGACCCCAAGGTATTTAAACTCCTCCACCTGGGGCAAGGACACTCCACCCACTGAGAGATGGCAGACTACCTTTCTCCGGTCAAGGACCATGGCCTCAGATTAAGCGGTGCTGACTCTCATCCCAGCTAGGGATGGGTACCGTGCCCCGGTATTGAACGGGCCCCGGGGCAACAATTTTCAATACCGCAGTATCGTTAAGATCTGACTTTAACGGTTCTGCTATCGGTACTGGAAGTTTTCCCTATTTTTCTGTGTCCCATAATATATAAATATTATCTGCCATATTTAACCCACAGTCAGTCAAATTTCCGTTACTTAATGATAATATTAATTTTGCTATTCTCGCTGAAGAGGAGATGTCTGTCTTGCTGTGTGTATGTGTGAGCACGGGGGGCGGGGCTGTTGTTCAGACATTGGTACGCGGCGCGCGCGCACACAAGAGACAAGGCAGCGGCAGCGCACGCTCACACGACAAGGCAGGCAGCGGACAAAACAAAGAAATACGATGGCGGAAAGAACTAAAAGGTCAAAAGTGTGGCTCTACTATTCTAAAGTAGATGCAGACACAGCCCGTTGCCACAAGTGCAACAAATATTTTGCATGTAAGGGCGGCAACACAAGCAATTTGTCAAAACACCTGGCAAAAGTACATCGCATCCAAACTGAGAGATGTACAGTGTTTGATGATCGCCCCAGCACATCCACGTGCATTCCAGGTTTGTATTATAACATTATCATGCACGCAGACAACACGTGAAGTCAATAGCTTTAGCCTTTTTTAAGCTATGAGTATGTTCGCAAATTATTTTTATTTTTTTTTAATTATTATTTTTATTTTTAACTTGTCCTGTCCAACAGCTGGGCAGACAGATGATTAGTGTATATTTCGCATAAAAATGCATTAGAATTATTTTTGCTATATGCCATTACGACATAATAAGCTTTTTGCTTTGCATTCACTGGTATTTTTATTTCCTTCCAGAAATGCATCTCAGTTATTATTAGTAGCAATATGCAACTACCAAAGTCTGTCTTTTATATTCACCCTGTCATCTAGGAGCTTTATTAATTTTTAGGCTATAATGCTGGTTTGAAATGGGCTAATGAGCTACATACTATTTGTAAAATCAGGGTTGCTTGAGTTCTATTAAATTAACTATAAACAACCAATTTAAACAGTTTCCCAATGTTTATTGTTGTTGAATTTAAGCTGCAGTGATCCAACCCAGTCCTCCATCTCCTACTGACGCTGGCGCTCTTCCAAAACAAGCACAAATAAACCCCTTCACGCTAGCAGCTAGTGGCAGAATGAACGAGGAGAGTGTGAAGGAGTGCCACCAAGCTGTGACCAAGTTCATAGTGAAAGGTCTACACTCCTTTGCAACAGTGGAGTCAAATGGCTTCAGGTAAAGATTAGTCAGTGTATTCAGTTGTACTATTGTTTAGGATATAGTAGTATGAAATTAAAATAAAGTTAGACACATCAATCCACAAACACAACATTCAATAATAATTCAGCAATAAATGTTTTTTTTTTCTTTTTTTTCTGTAGGAATATGTGCAAGGCACTCAATCCTAAATACAACCCTCCCTCCAGGAGTTACTTGAGCGACACGCTAATTCCATCCTGGTATGAGGTAGAAAAGGCCAAATTGATTGCTGAGCTCAAGGATGTACCAAAGCTGGCCATAACGTCAGATGGGTGGACTAGCCTCAGCCAAGACCACTATATCACTGTGACTGTGCACTATACATGTCAGGGCAGACTCAAGCAGAAGGTCCTTCACACCAGGGCAGTCTACCAATCTCAAACTGGTGAAGTACTGGCAGAGGAGATCTCTGACATTCTGGAGGAGTTTCGAATAGAGCTGGACAAAGTTTGTGCCATTACGGTTGACAATGCTGGCAATCTGGACGTTGCCATCAGGAGGCTTGGCATCCTAAAAATAGGATGCTTTGCACACACACTGAATCTGGCAGCACAGAAAATATATACAATTGCTTCTGTGGATAAATGGGCTGCCCGAGTCCGATCAGTTGTTGTGTGGTTTAGGAGGTCATGGATGGCTAGCAAGGTTCTGATGGAAAAGCAGCAGCTGCTTGGTAAGAGAAGCCATTTTTTAACATTAAATTATTATTTAGAAATTCACAAATTTTACAGCCCATTTAATTTAATATTGAATTGTGCACTTCATTTATGCTGTTTTTGTTGTTTCAGGACGTAAGCAACATTCACTCATTCTAGACGTCAAGACAAGATGGAACTCTCTTTATTTAATGATAGAGAGATTCATGGAGCAATATCCAGCAATACAGGCAGCAGTCTTGGATTCACGACTGCGGAGGGCAATGACAAAGGACAACCTGGACCGGCTGAGGGATGATGATTTCCACAAGGCTGAGGAGTTTGTACAGCTCATGAAGATCCTGTACACCTCCACACTGTGTGTGTCAGGGGAAAGAAATTCCACCTGTGGACAAATCATACCCATCCTAAGTAAATTGGAGCAGCACTTCCTTGTAAAGCATGAAGACACATCATTTGTGACAGCCATCAAAGAGAAGGTTTGGGGGAACCTCAGTGAGCGCTACCAGGACAGCACCGTCCACGATTTCCTGCATGAGGCCACAGCAATGGACCCCAGGTTTAAAGGGAGACCGGTGAGCGATGACACCTGGGACAGACTGAGGAAGGCAGCTGTCGATCATGCGACAGGAGCAACAACACCAGGTCCAGGGGTGTCAGGGGAGCCGCAGCAGGTAAGCTCAGCGGCAGAACAGCAGCAACATAAAGAGGAATCTGAAGATGGGGAAGTAGAGGATTTGGAAATAGACCCACCTCAATCAGTGTTCAAAGCAAAAAGTGCCTTGGAGGAGCTGTTTGTGGAGGAGGAAAGAGAGCTGAGGTCAAGAATCCAGCAGAACACCTTGTCCCTTACACAGCGTGTGGACCTAGAGGTTGACCTTTACAAAAGCCTGCCTGCCACCTCAATGGCTGATGATCCAGTAATGTGGTGGTGGGGAAAAAAAGATACTCTACCTCTCCTCTTTATCATTGCAACAGGTTACCTCTGTACCCAAGCATCCTCCACCCCTTCTGAGAGGGTGTTCTCAACTGCAGGGAACACTATAAGCCAGGAGAGGTCCCGACTGCTGCCAGAGAAGGCTGATATGTTGATCTTCCTCCAGAAGAACTGTGCTGAAGAATGAAGAACTGTTGGCTTTGTGCAATCTACCTGCAAACTCCACCATGTTGCCCTATGCAACTTTATTTTATTTTAGAGTGAACAGTTCATTTAATTTGTTTTATGTTTACATAATGACAGCAACATGTTAAAACATTGCTGTTTATTTATATGTATGTGTTTTACTTTTCAATTTGAAAAAAATGTATAAAGTAAAATGTTTTGTTGAAAAAACAATGCTGTTGCATGAGGAAATAAAACACTTTATGTTCCTAATTTGTAATAATTTTATTTATTTTTCGTCCTCAAAGTATCGATAAGAGTACCGTTAACAATACCGGATCGATAAGCAGTATCGATAAAAGTAGTAGTATCGTTAAAACCTTAACGATACCCATCCCTAATCCCAGCCGCTTCACACTCGGCCGCAAACCGCCCCAATGCACGCTGGAGGTCCCGGTTCGATGGAGCCAACAGGACAACATCATCTGCAAAAAGCAGAGAGGAAATCCTGTGGTCCCCAAACCAGATCCCTTCCGGCCCCTGGCTGCACCTAGAAATTCTGTCCATAAAAACTATGAACAGAACCGGTGATAAAGGGCAGCCCTGCCGGAGTCCAACGTGGACCGGGAACAGGTCTGACTTACTGCTGGCTATGCGGACCAAGCTCCTACTCCGGTCATACAGAGACCGGACAGCCCTCAGTAAGGCTCCCCGGACCCCATACTCCCAGAGCACCCCCCACAGGATGCCACGGGGGACGCGGTCGAACGCCTTCTCCAAATCCACAAAACACATATGGACTGGATGAGCGAACTCCCACAAACCCTCCAGCACCCTAGATAGGGTGTAGAGCTGGTCCACTGTTCCACGACCAGGATGGAAACCGCACTGTTGTTCCTGAATCCGAGGTTCGACTACGGACGGACTCTCCTCTCCAGTACCCTGGCATAGACTTTCCCAGGGAGGCTGAGGAGTGTAATTCCCCTATGGTTGGAACACACCCTCCGGTCCCCCTTCTTAAAGAGGGGAACCACCACCCCTGTCTGCCAGTCCAGTGGTACGGTTCCCGACCGCCACGCGATGCTGCAGAGACGTGTCAGCCAAGACACTCCCACAGCATCCAGAGACTTGAAGTGCTCAGGGCGGACTTCATCCACCCCCGGGGCCTTGCCACAGAGGAGCTCGTTGACTACCTCAGTGACTTCAGCACGGGTAATAGACAGCCCCACCCCAAAGTCCTCATTCTCCGCTTCTTCAAAAGAAGACGTGTCAGTGGGATTGAGGAGATCCTCTAAGTACTCCTTCCACCGCCCGACAATGTCCCCAGTCGAAGTCAACAGCTTCCCACCTGCACTGAAAACGGTGCCTGTGGAGAACTGCTTTCCCCTCCTGAGTCGTCGGATGGTTTGCCAGAATTTCTTCGAGGCCAACCGATAGTCCTTCTCCATGGCCTCACCGAACTCCTCCCAGGACAGAGTTTTCGCCTCCGCAACAGTCCGGGCCGCAGCTCGCTTGGACTGCCGGTACCTGTCAGCTGCCTCCGGAGTCCCGCATGCCAACCAGGCCTGGTAGGACTCCTTCTTCAGCTTGACGGAATCCCTTACTTCCGGTGTCCACCACCGGGTTCGGGGGTTACCGCCGCGACAGGCACCAGATACCTTGCGACCACAGCTCCGAGCAGCAGCAGAGACAATGGAGGTGGAAAACATGGTCCACTCAGACTCAATGTCCCCAACCTCCCTCGGTACCTGTTTGAAGTTCTCCCGGATGTGGGAGTTAAAGACTTCCCTGACGGAGGGCTCAGTCAGACATTCCCAGCAGACCCTCACAGTACGTTTGGGTCTTCCAAGTCTTTCCGGCCTCCTTCCCCGCCAGCGAATTCAACTCACCACCAGGTAGTGATCGGTGGACAGCTCCGCCCCTCTCTTCACCCAAGTGTCCAAGACACAGGGCCGAAGGTCGCCTGAAACAACTACAAAGTCGATCATTGACCTCCTGCCTAGGGTGTCCTGATGCCAGGTGTATTGATGGACACCCTTGTGCTCAAACATGGTGTTCGTTATGGACAAACTATGACGAGCACAGAAGTCCAATAACAAAACACCACTCGGGTTCAGATCAGGGGGGGCGTTCCTACCAATCACACCCCTCCAGGTGCCACTGTCATTGCCCACGTGGGCATTGAAGTCCCCCAGGAAGACAATGGAGTCCCCCGTTGGGGCACTTTCCAGTACCCCTTCGAGAGACACCAAGAAGGCCTGGTAATCCGAACTGCTGTTCGGCCCGTAAGCCGAAACCACAGTTAGAGACCTGTCCCCCACCCGGAGGCGGAGGGACATGACCCTCTCGTCCACCGGGGTGAACTCCAACACTTGGCAGCTGAGCTGGGGGCTCACGAGTAAGCCCACGCCAGCCCGCCGCCTCTCACCTTGGGCAACTCCAGAGTGGTAGAGAGTCCAACCCCTCTCTAAGGACTGAGTTTCAGAGCCCAGGCTATGTGTGGAGGTGAGCCCGACTATATCTAGACGGTATCTCTCAACCTCTCGCACAAGCTCGGGCTCCTTCCCTCCCAGAGAGGTGACATTCCATGTCCCAAAAGCCAGATTCCATGATCGGGGTTTGGGCTGCCGAGGCATCCGCCCTCGACTGCCACCCAAACCACATTGCACCGGCCCCTTTTGAGATCTCCTACGGGTGGTGGGCCCATAGGAGAGTGGTCCCACGTCGCTCCTTCGGGCTGTGCCCGACCAGGGTCCGTGGGAAGAGCCCCGGCCACCAGGCGCTCGCCTGCGAGCCCCGACCCTGGGCCTGGCTCCAGAGCGGGGCCCCGGTGACGCCAATCCGGGCGACGTAATCGGGTCCGTGTTGTTTGTTTTCATCAGGGGTTTCTGAACTTTCTTATTTTTGTTTTATTTTATTTTTTATTTTTATTTATTTTTTTATTGTTCCGGTTGGTGTGATATATATGTAAAATAAATAAACATATTAAACACTTGAATGTGTCAAAGACTGAAAAATCACCCATAACTGAGATCGCCCCCTATAACCCAGTGCGCCCTATGGTCGTGAAAATACGGTAAGTTATTCCACAGGTGAAGACCTTGTTACTAAAAAGAAACATTATGATTAATGAAAAAAAAATTGACCTTGTTCTTCAAAAAAGATATTTATCAAATTTCCCCAAACACTGGTGAACAAGACATGAACATTTTCATTAAAGCATTCATTTTTCACTTTTCCAGTCTGCTGCAGGGCACACAATCACTCACTAGGAACACTTTAGACTAGAGCAGGGGTGCTCACATTTTTTTGGCGTGTGAGCTACTTTTGAATCAACAATGTCTTGAAGATCTATCTATAAAATATGTATGTGTGTATGTGTGTGTGTGTGTATATATAAATATTTCTATATATATATATATCTACAGTACTGACAGTGGGATGTCATTCAGGCTCGAGAAATGCAGCCGGATGGTGACAAAGAGAGGCAAGGTAGTCCACACAGGAGGGGTCTCACTCCCAGAAGGAACAATAGCAGACATTGAGGACAGTTACAAGTACCTCGGAATTCCACAGGCAAATGGCAACCTGGAGCAGGCAACAAGGAAAGCTGCAACAGCTAAATACCTCCAACGGGTAAGGCAAGTCCTTAGAAGCCAGCTCAATGGCAAAAATAAGACCTGGGCAATAAGCAGCTACGCACTGCCAGTTATCAGATACCCTGCAGGAATAATAAGATGGCCAAAGGAAGAGGTACAGACCACGGATGTTAAGACACGAAAGCTCCTCACCATGCATGGAGGGTTCCATCCCAAATCCAGCACCCTGAGACTGTATGCTAGCCGCAAGGAAGGAGGCCGAGGACTAGTGAGCGTAGAAGCCACTATCCAGGATGAAACATCCAAGATGCATGAGTACATCAAGCTCAAGGCCCCAACTGACAGTGTGCTCAGTGAATGTCTCAGGCAATGGAGAGCAGAGGATACAGTGCTGGAGGACAGATCCTCATGGGAGGACAAACCCTTGCATGGGATGTACCACCGGACCATAACTGAAGTGGCTGATAACAAGAAGTCCTACCAATGGCTAGAAAGGGCTGGCCTACAGGACAGCACTGAAGCACTCATCCTGGCAGCTTAGGAACAAGCCCTGAGCACCAGAGCAATAGAGTCTCAGATCTACCACACCAGACAAGACCCAAGGTGTAGGCTGTGCAAAGAGGCGCCTGAAACAATCCAGCACATAACTGCAGGGTGTAAGATGCTGGCAGGTAAAGCATACATGGAACGCCACAATCAAGTAGCTGGAACAATATACAGGAACATGTGTGCAGAATATGGACCGGAAACCCCAAGGTCAAAATGGGAAACACCCCCGAAGGTGGTAGAGAATGAGAGGGCAAAGATCCTGTGGGACTTCCAGATCCAGACTGATAGGATGGTAATGGCGAACCAACCAGACATTGTAGTGGTGGATAAAGAACAGAGGAAAGCCGTTGTGGTGGATGTGGCAGTGCCAAGAGATGGGAACATCAGGAAGAAGGAAAATGAGAAACTGGAGAAATACCAGGGACTCACAGAACTGGAGAAAGCCTGGAAAATGAAGGTGACAGTGGTGCCTGTGGTAATTGGAGCACTCTGGGAGGTAACCCCCAAGCTGGAGGAGTGGCTACAACAGATACCTGGAAAGATCTCAGACATCTCAATCCAGAAAAGCGCAGTGCTAGGAACAGCTAAGATACTGCGCAGAACCCTCAAGCTCCCAGGCCTCTGGTAGAGGACCCGAGCTTGAGTGAGAAACCACCCACGGAAGGGTGAAAGGGGCAAGTTTTTTTATCTAAATTAAATACTATTAGTAAATGTTTGTTAGTTATGTTTATTAGTTACATGTTTATTTGAACATTATTGAATATATTAACATTATTTATAACATTTCTTATATACTGATGATTAAAAACTACACAGTGAGATTACACAAAGATACTTTAGTATTAACAGATGAGGCGTTTTATTACAAAGACAAAGCAGCAACCATCGTATGTCATGCTCAGTTGTAAACCGTGCAATTTGGGGAGCATCATGGCATTTGGCACTGCTGGCTCCGTACGAAGCGCGTGCCTCGGACAAAACAGCTTCCCAAATGAGCTCGTATTTATCGGGCGAGAACTGCAGAGCTGATAGCAGGAGGACACGTGGGGCGACTTCAATAAACACTCCGGTTGTCCGGAGTGATCTTCTGCCGTGGAGCAGAAAGAGTTCGCGCTCAGTGAATTTAAACACGCGTCAGCAGTGACAAATGCATCTGAGGATGTCCGATTGGCCATTCTGCATGTCAATCTAGTCCCGTACTTCTCGGTGAGGATTTTGATTGGCTGGTGGATTTTTAAGAAGTACTTTTTTTTTATCTTCTCTGTCCCGCGATCTACCCTCATGTCCTTGAAGAACGACTGGTAGATCACGATCGACGTAATGAGCACCCCTGGACTAGAGTAACCAGTTAACCTATAAAGCCTATTTTTGGCTTGTGTAGTTTTAGAGAAACACTACACATGCAGGGGGAGAACATGCCAACTCAGAAGGAACCCAGCCGGAATTTGAACCAGGGCCTTCTCACTGTGAGGCAAGAGCGCTAACCACATTCAGAGAATGGCTTTACTGGATACAGCGATTTTGTGAGATATGACAAAGCTGGTCTTGGTTGGCAGCATCCCTGGAGGTGTGAAGTTTTTAAAGTCCCCCTCCAATGAAAATCATGTTTTAAGTGCGTCCAAGGGAGGATCTGTTGGCCACAAGTATTTAAAATGAAGTTTAAAGTTAAAGTCCCTAATGCGTTCTCAATATTTGTGTTCTCTCTCTGACCGGGTTTGAAGGCTTGCATCCCGCATTAACCAGAAAGGCTAAAAATAAAAACAAGAAAAAAATCAGGAGACCTTTTTTATTGTTGCCTCAATGAAAATTAGAAAAATATCGTAAAGTTCAGGAGGATCAATCAGGCTGGCTCTTCATCCTGCAGTGGGTCTCTGTCTGGCCGCCAGCTGGCCTCCCAGGAACCGGCATAGTGATCAGGATCGCTCCACATCCATGAGCCCTACAACAGACTGTCCAGGGTGTATCCGCCTTCAACAAACAGTAGCTGTTGGTAAAATCATCACGGGGGACTCTAAAAACCCGCCGGAGAAAGGTTGTTTTTGCACATAAACGATCCCGTTTTGTCGTAGTTAATGTCCAATGGAAAACTTTTAAGGTTGTTTTTTTCTTTCTAGTGCAGAAAGAAACAGTTATTTTCTTTGCATAATTTCAATGTTAAAGAGAAAAGTCTGAAAAAGTGTTTACATTGAAATGGATCTGCATGATGAATTCAAAGTAAATGATGTGTAGTTTGGTTTGTTTGGGTTTTAGAACACTGCTGTAGATGCAGTTTCAGGTCTGACTTCTCCCCCATGAGCACATATAAACCAGCTCTTTTACCAGCTATTTCAGAACTGACAAAACCTTTTGGATAAGAGGTGAAACGTCTTCAACTTTAAAAACTAAGTCCAGATGACAACCTTTAAACCTACTACTATGATGGAATCAACCTGGATGAATGAGAGTCTTAATAGACAAAGCTTGTTTGAATTGAAATGTGAGCCAATCTAAAAATGTTGCTACTGCAACCTCACTTTGCCCCAGTCATAGAACTTGAACGTGACCCGCCCCCCCATCGAAACAGAAAAATGACAAAAAGTTTGGGTGAGGGAAACATTGATTCAGAATGCTGGGTATTTGACCTAGGAAGTTGATCAGAGAGAACAAACAGTGGTGTCTACTAGGCTAGCCCCCTGAAAACCTCCAAAACTGGATTATAAGAAAGAACACAAAGACCTTAAGAAAGTGCTCAAATGAATCATTTAAGAGATTCCGCTCTTACAACTGAAGTTCAACATTTACCTAAGATTGTGCATGGACAACAGAAGCATTATTTCTGTGAACAACCCACAGAGATTTATTTGGTTAAATATTGATTTTCTAAAATCTAAAATACTGTTACTATATATTTCCTGACTTTTTATGTAAAGAACCCAGAGAGGGTTATGTGTTTTTACTGATTTCATAAAGAGTGTTATTATATATTTGCTGATTATCATAATTTGTTATAGGTGAAAAACCCAGAGAGGATTATTTGATATCAATTTGGGTTATTAATATTTAGTTGTGTGGCTTTCAGTTCACATTTAGGCACCCCTGCAATCGTCATACTATTTCTCTTTCAAACTGACCCTTGCGCCAGATCAGAGAAAGGAACGTCATGTTACTCTTTACCAGAAACAGATATGCTTTAATGTTTAACTGTGACTGTACAGTGGGCAAGAACAGCAAGAATGTTTCAAAGATAGGATTAAAAAGTAATTAATAAAATGTTTATACAATTTTCAAAACCTAATGAGTTCCACTGTAACTCTTTTCATAGCCCCAAAAAATAGTCATTTTAGGCCAAGACTCACCACTTAAACCCTTGATGCCTGAATGTTATTCCAGCTATGAAAAAAATGCTCTTGTGTTTTTGCTTTTAAGTCGATGCTAAATTAAGATAATTTTGGAGCCAAATTGGTTTGATGCGAATTTACATCAATAATCATTAAGGAAACAAAAAACATATGAAGCACGTTTTGAGTCTGTTGGCAGAAACCGAAGTGTCAAAGAAAACCCACGTATGTTCAAGAAGAACATGCAAACTCCACACAGAATCAGAATCAGAATCAGAATCAGAATCTTTTATTATCATTCTGCAGAGCACAATGAAATTTTTTCCAGCCACTCTCATCCAACAATATAAAAGATAGAATAAAATAAGATAAGAATAAGGAGCTATATAGGCATAAATACTTAAATACTGTACAGTAGAGTGGGGTGAATATTGCACATTATGGGTATTCCACATTAGAATGGATATTGCACATACAGCATGAATATTGCACGCATAGTTTAAAATAGAGACAGAGCATTGTCAGCTGTGTGCAGACAGGGGTTAGTGGGTTATGTTAAGTCTGGGGGGAGGGGGCGGTTTCGTTGACCCAGTTGTGTGATGTGGGGGGGGGGGGGGGTGGATGGACCTCACTGCTCTTGGGAAGAAAGAAAGGACCCATTCTGGTCAACTCTATGTTGTTGCCCCCCTGAAACCTAAGCTTGTTAGACAAAACCGAGTAACACCGTGATTTAATGCTGAAACACGTTCTCTTAAGCAAGTAACCCGTAATTTGGAAAGAGAACAGCGTCGCTGCGGTTCAGAGCAGTCTCTTAATATCTGGAAACTTAGCCTTTAAATTATAAAAAAGCTCTGCGTAGAGCTAGAAGCCAGTACTATTCAACCTTAATATCAGAGAATGGAAATAACCCAAGATTTCTTTTTAGTACAATTGCTAAATTAACTAGCAGTCAAAGCTTAGTAGAACCACATGTTCCTGTTTCTCTCAGCTCTGATGATTTTCTTACATTTTTTGATGGTAACATCTCAAATATTAGACATAAGTTGAATCAAGTTATTCCCACTATCAGCCCAGAGCAGGCCAAAGCAGTAGAAGTGAAGACATCCATAGAAACTGCTGTAACATTAGACTGCTTCACTGCTGTGAATCAAGCGGAAGTAACATTATTAGTTATTATGTCCTCCAAAACCACAACTTGTCTCTTAGACCCAACTCCCACTAAGCTCTTTAAAGAAACCTTCCCCCTAATTAATGAATCCATACTAACGATAATAAATACTTCTCCAGAAACAGGTTATGTGCCACAGTCTTTTAAATATGCAGTTGTTAAACATCTTCTGAAAAAACCCAGTTTAGATCCTAGCAACTTGGCCAACTATAGACCAATATCAAACCTCCCCTTTATTTCAAAAATCCTATAAAGAGTTGTAGTTAAGCAGCTTAAACAGCCACTTTGAAGATTTTTAGTTGGGGTTCAGACCTCACCACAGAGCGGAAAATGCTCTAGGTAGAGCACATGTGTCAAACTCAAGGCCCGCAGGCCAGATATGGCCCGCCATGTCATTTTATGTGGCCCGCGAAAGCATAAAAGTTTTTAATTTCTTGAAAGAAAATAAACTGGTGTGTATTTATGGGGAATCAGATTTGAAATATTGGATTGGGCAACTATACATTAGGACTCAAACACTGTCAATATAACCTAACCTGACAGAGTCACATGTAAATGGATTTATGCTAGAGTAACAAGCAAACATATGTTTTCTATGCAACTGTAATTGTCACTTTAAAAAGTTATAATAAATAAATAATGAGTTATTTAACATTAAGGAGTAGTTATAATAATAATAATAAACTTTTTTTGTATAGCACCTTTCCAGATAAAAATCACAAAGTGCTTCACAGTACAACACGATAAAACAACAGTAAAACACAGTAAAAACACATGTTAAAAAAAAATTAAGAAAAAACTATTTTAAAAATATATGTTTTTAACTGCTTTTTAAAAGAAAACACTGAGTCCACAGATCTGAGGCTGAGAGGAAGAGAGTTCCAGAGGGATGGGGCCACTGCGGAAAAGGCTCTGTCTCCTTTAGTCTTTAATGTTTATTTTTCATTACATTTAGTTACATGTACAAGTTATGTCTGGCCCTTTAAAGGACAGAAACTATGCTAAAGTGGCCCTCAGTGAAAATGAGTTTGACACCCCTGAGGTAGAGTCTCTACTGACTTATTACTGGCCTCAGAAAAGGGACTACTTTCTATTCTGGTCCTCTTAGACCTCAATGCAGCCTTTGACACTATCGACCACAGTATTTTACTCCAAAGATTAGACCACGACATAGGGATCAGAGGATCTGCCCTTCAGTGGTTTGAATCCTTTTTATCCTATGGGTACCAGTTTGCTAATGTAAATGGACAGTCCTCTCATTGCAGTGGAGTTAGCTACGGAGTCCAACGGGCTCAGATTTGGGACTCATCCTGTTTAAATGCTACCCTTGGGAAACATAATCAGGAAACAGCATTCATTTTCATTGTTATGCCGACAATACTCCGTTGTATTTATCCATGAAACCTGACCAGAATGACAATATAGAGAAACTGAATGCCTGCATCAGAGACATCAAGACCTGGATGACAATTAATTACCTCCTTCTAAACCCAGGAAAAACTGAGATCATTATACTAGGTCCTAAAAACCTCCAAGATGCTCTGTCTGCTTAGATAGTCTCCCTGAATTGCGTCAGAATAGCCTCCAATTCCACAGTTAGAAACCTTGGGGTTTTATTTGACCAAGATTTATAATTTAGGGCTCACATATCTCAGGCGTGCAAAACTGCATATTTTTCACCTGCGCAATTTAGCTAAGATCAGAGATATACTTGCTAAGAGTGATGCTGAAAAACTCAGCCATGCATTTGTTACGTCTAGACTGGATTACTGTAACTCTTTGTTAGATGAAGAAAATAGTCCAGCGGAGGGCTCTAGTCTCTGCCTTAGCCAGTCTATTATAGTTTAAAGTTGTTACCTTGGTCCGAGTTGTTTTAGGCTCCTGATACACATCACCATAGCAATGCTTTTGACTGCCGTTAAATCTCGCGATAATCAGCCAACTTCCGTTTCTATCGAAATTTTCAGTAGTATGTGTGAGAGGATTTTCGATAGTGAGTGTGAGAGGATTTTCGAAAGTGAGACATACTCTGCACTTATATTTTGACACACTAAACATTGTGCATCGCACAGGTGTCATCATCCTCTTTCCTTCCCACACTCATGGTGCTAAAAAGAAGTAAACACAACAGGAAGAAATAACTAAGGGTGAAACAACATAACTGCCAGATGAAAGGACCCATAAGCAAAAAAAAAAACCTATTTTGACCAAAGGGGGCAAAGGGGATTGGCTTAATTCCCTGTGATGCCAGCTCCGACAGTGGCCTGCAGCCTGCGAAACTCCGACAGCAGACCAAACGTGCACGTGACCGAGACTACAGTACAACAAAATAATATGACCTGCATGAAAAACTTGGTATTTTCTAAACATAACAATAAACACGAATTATGACATGAGCAATGTCCTCTCTGCCGGCAACACTCTGGTAGCTAATCGCTATGATAACATTTAAACATGCCTTCAAAATAAGTGCATGGAAAATCTAACTCACCACAATGGTGAATGGTTGGAGGGAATCTCCCGTTGGGATAAATCTGTATTTTAAGTAGGACTCCTGACACTGTCTATTAAATGTAGCGTTCTTCTTTTGGAAGTGGAAGGCTCCTCTTCTGTCTCCTGGCTGGGCCGTTTCACCTTTTCCACTTGGCAAGGAAACTTTCCAAAGATGTTTGCTTTTTATGCATTTTGTTAGTTCCTGGGTTTTATTTTACCGGTATCCTATCACGTGACCGAGACGAGCGAATTGGCCTGCATCAAGAGTAACATACAGGGATGTAACAGAGAAACGGGCAATTTTTTAAAATAAAACATCTTTCACATTCCAAAATAAATAAAACGGAAGTCATGTACGTTTTTTTTAATTTTTTCTGTGCGGCCCAGTACCAAATGACCCACGGACCGGTAGCGGTCCGCGCCCTAGGGGTTGGGGAACATTGCCCTGTTCACAATCCTTTGACTGCAGTAGGAGAAGATGGACGGCTTTTCGTTGTAATCCACTGGAAGTAGTCCTTGGTCTGATGGAACGATGGACCAGTTTCCTAAAACAAAAACACCAAGACAGACCTCCTTGAAAATATTCCATTATCTTTTCCTCTTTTCATCGCTCGATTCCCATGTTCCTCAGTGTAGCTGAAAGCTTGCAGTTTAAACAGTGCGTCACAAGCATGTCTCTTTGCATTTGGAATTTTCAGGGTTATTTCAGAGTTGTTTCAGCATTATGCACATACCTGCACTTTTGTACTATTCGAGGGCTGTGTCTTCTTTCACGTCCTCACTTCCCTCCTTACCGTTCTTAGGGCTGCACGAATGAGAAAAACTTGGGATGTGCAATATTAGTGATAAAAATTGCGATGACAATATAACTTGCGGTATATGAAATAGCAAAACAACTGAAAACATTATTTCCATTTCACTGCAACAGTTTCATTTAAATAAGAGTCAAAATACCTTAAATTATACTCCAAATGACCCTCGTCTACATGGTCATCAATGTGAACGGCTCTAACTGGTTGATCAACTGCATAAAGGCATTTATTCAATTAAATATTTCAAGCTGCCATATGATTGTTTTTAGCACATTTAAGGTTTGTAATTTATTGTGATTTTTTGCCAAATTATGGATATCGCACAGCTTGAAATCGCAATAACGATAAATTTGTGATTAATTGTGCAGGCCTAGTTCACATGCTGTCCTCTCCTTGTCCTCTTTACAGAAGTCACGCAACCTCACATTAGGTGCATCCCACCATAGGGCGCCGCTTACATTTAGGAGAAAATTTACAACTTTAAGTGTGCCTTCTGGCCGGTATGTATAAAATACACCCCCCCCCCCCCTACTGGGCTAATTAAGTACCCTGTCATGGTACCCCCGAGAGGCCCCCTCCTTCCTCTGCTCTCTCCTAGATTGGACCTATGAGGTGCCGTGTAGGACATTATTCAAAATTAGCATTCATAAACACATACGAAATCTCTCACACACACTAGTGAAATGCTTGTATACATACAACTGAAAATATATTCATTCACACACACATATGAAAATGCTCTCACATACACATATGAAAATGCTCTCACACACACATATGAAAATGCTCTCACACACACATATGAAAATGCTCTCACATACACATATGAAAATGCTCTCACATACACTATCGAAAATGCTCTCACACACACATATGAAAATGCTCTAACACACACATATGAAAATGCTCTCACACACACATATGAAAATGCTCTCACATACACATATGAAAATGCTCTCACACACACTATCGAAAATGCTCTCACACACACATATGAAAATGCTCTCACACACACATATGAAAATGCTCTCACATACACATGTGAAAATGCTCTCACACACACATATGAAAATGCTCTCACATACACATGTGAAAATGCTCTCACACACACATATGAAAATGCTCTCACATACACATGTGAAAATGCTCTCACACACACACATGAAAATGCTCTCACAAACACATATGAAAATGCTCTCACATACACATGTGAAAATGTTCTCACACACATATGAAAATGCTCTCACATACACATGTGAAAATGTTCTCACACACACTATCGAAAATGCTCTCACACACACATATGAAAATGTTCTCACACACATATGAAAATGCTCTCACATACACTACTGAAAATTTTGATAGAAACGGAAGGCATTTCAGTTTTACTTTATTGTTAGAAACGAAGTTGGTCGACTGAAGGCATTTCAGTGGAAATGAACCTGTGTCCGAATTCCTGCCCTGATCCCTAACTACTAAAACCCTATATAGTGCAGAACTATATAGTTCTCTGAATTTAAAAGCAATTCAGACACCCGTGCTCAGTACTTTTTTCTTTTGGGTGTTGTTCATAATGCGCCTGACACGGAAACAAAGTGGCGCATTACCGCCACCACCTGGTCTTGAGGCGAACTACTCCTATTTAACGCCGAGAATGACACTTATTTGTCAGAGTAAAAACATAATAAATATGAACATTTTACGAAGACTATTTATGAATCTGCTGTGTTCTGATCATGGAAAACGTGACTGATTTATAAATAATTAAATTACAAACACTTTGGTGTTGATTTAATGTATTTGTTCATAAATAAACACCCAAGTTATTTTTTTATGCCAATATTTATTTTTTGTTATTGTGCCGCTGAACGATTAACGGGCTCTTGCAAGGAGGCATTTTTTTCTGTAGTTTTCTTACACCTTACTGAAAATGGCTTTGAAAATGAATCTGTCCGTGTTCCTGGCAATAATTCAACCGTTTTTCGTGAGATCAAACTGAAAACGAGCAGATATGCAGCATCACAGGACGGCAAGGACAAGCAGACATCTCAGAAGATTTCCTCTGGATGCCCTGACCAGACAGAATAACTTGTGAGTTAAACTTAAAGCTTTTTTTTTAGTTAAACTTAAACTTTAACTTAAACTTTGTTACTAATCATGCTCAAGGTTACACAGTCTGCTGGGTAAGAGTTTAACATTCTTTTTCAAGTGAGTTGTGTAGTCCAATTACATGAAACACTTGTGAGTTCAAAGTTTCGAATTTTTTATTCAGAGTCAAACCATATCACTTGTTTTAAACAAAAACAAAACAAAAACTTTCATTTTTAAAAGTTTAAATGAAAATCCAAAAACCCAGCCAAATAAAAACCACGAGATTTTCCAGAATTAATAAATACTTCATAATCTAAAATGTAAGACATCAAAATAAATAGAAACATTAAAAAATGTGATTTAATTTCCTCAATGAAATAATTAATGTTGCATTTTCCAGGGTCTTCCACGTCTCTACTGCTTTACCAACACAAAGGTGTCTGTCCTGGCCCTTTACGCTGACGGTCAGTGCGACACAAGACTGGATTTTCGGTTGACCCGCAGGACCATTGAGCATCTGGGTCGATGGTCCTGAAGCATCAGCTTCGGGTTCCTCACACTCTGGGGGGTCACAGGAGACTGACGTCCTGGTGTTTCTTTTCTGGCTGGCGTGTGGCACATCTTACAGAGTGGTAGCCAGAGTCTTTGACATGACACGGTCCACCGTGAGCGATGTTGTCCACAGGACGGCAGACCGCATCCTCCAGCTGATGAGCAGGGTCACCCAGCTTCCCAGTGGGAATGAACTACCATAAGTCGCCTCTGGATTTTAGCAGCTCGCTTGGTCTTCCACCTTCCAAAAGGTCACAAGGAGCTTTGATGGCTGCCACATAAGAATAAAGGCCCTAAAAGAAAATGCAGCTGTTGTTTTAACAGGAAGCTTTTTTATTCCATTAAAATGCATGCTGTATGTGACTCTAATGCCAAATTTATAGATATTTTTGTTGGGAATCCAGGATCAAGCCATGATTCACGGGTTCTACGTAAAAGCCCAATTTATGTAAATCAAACAAACCCACCTGAAGGATCCTTTTGGGTGATGGTGGGTATCCCTGCATTGCTCATCCTTTCATGCTGCAGACACCTTACAGGGAACCCATGAGGAATGCCATTGAGGCAGTTACAGCCAGAACATGCTCTGTTGTGGAGAGAGCATTTGGCATGATAAAGATGAGGAGGAGAGCAATATTTCTGGGGGCACTGGAAATAAAACCAACCTTTGCAATGAAAATCATTGCCTGCAGTTCAATTCTGCACATTCTGTGCATCAGCAAAGGCGACTGCTTGGAGCCTGAAGGAAAGAAATCGTCCGCTTTTCAGTTCTTTCCATCCATGCGTGTTCGATAGTCGAGAGTGGTAAAGCAAACAAGGATTCAACCGGTTTAGAAAATACACTGAGTTTATTTCCCTGACAATAGTTCTAAAGCACAGATTAAAACATTAATGCAGATATATCTGGATTCTCAAGTAAAGATCTACTGACGCACAAGTTACATGCGAATTATTCGTAGATTTACCCAAGAACAATGGAAGAGTTTGAAAACAGTCTTTTTAAGATGTGTTTGAATCCCCGCCTTCCGGAAAAATCATGGTCGCTGGTCCTCCGCCCCTGGTCGCTCTGATTCGTCAGCTGATAGCCCGCCTGCTTCTTCTGGCCAATAGCTGACGATTGCCAGCTTCGGATCCGCTCCGCCTCTCGGGGGCCCATTTTACCGGCGCACACTCAGTCCGATGATCAAGAGAGTCCCCATCTGGTCAGAGTAAATCATTCCTGGACAACTCAAGGTTCCTTTTACCGGTATCCAGAGCAAAGGTCAGCTCCAACCTCCACATGAGAACACGAATCTTCACACTTTCCCAGGGGAAGAATCTTCAACCCAGATGGTACGGAGGTAGACCATGGCATATTTATGGCACCTATGGAAGACACCTAACTTTGCACAAAGAACACCCTATGTCTTCACAGGATGCTGCAACCATAAAGCAAAAAGAAATGTCACACGACCATAAACCTGGATGGTTCAAAATAAGTTCATCTGGATGGTTCAAAATAAGTTCACTTCACACTAAGGATAAAGCTGTAACATAATAAAGAATAAGATATTAAAACATACATGTTCTACAAGCCACAGATGTTGAGCCACAGCAGGACAACACCAGGAACATGCAGGACGAGCAGAGTCACGTCTGTCTGCAAGGACAAATCTTTGCTTTCCTTTCAGCTCCAACTGTGACACAGATGACTCTAGAAGACCAGGATTATTGTTAACATGTATAAAAATAAATATTAACATATAAAACGAAATTCTAAATATGTACATCTGATATTTATATGAAAATCCTTTTGAGATTGTTAAAAATAGCTCAGATTTAAATAATACATGTAAATTATTCATTTTTGTTCATACATTTATTAAACAAATTGGAAAAACAATGGCTGCATTACATTTTAGAACAATAATTTCAACTCAAGTAAACTTAACAGACTCTCCTGTCGCTGTTCCTCCCTTCTAGCCCTTTCCTCCTCTCTCTTCTGGCTCTTTAACATAAACCTTTAACCCAGTACGACAACGATTAACCGTTTATTAAAATGAAGTCAAATCTGATCATGTGTCTCCATCCATCTGGCATGAGCTAGCTTGAAACCAAACAGGCTATCTTTCTCCATCCGCAAATGGATCGGATTTTCCTCATCCTCGTCTGTCCCTACATATATGAACACATTTAAAACGTGTTAATAACTTGTGACTATGGTTAGAAGTCACTGCTTTTTGATGTAATATCTAGCGTTTGTTTTTAGCCTTCGGCGCTAATTCGCGTTAGCGTTAGCTTTAGCATTACTGAAATTGATGAGCTTCAAAACAATCTAGGTTGTTGATTGAGGAAAATAACATATTAAACACATCATCTTAAGTATTTACAAATATATTTTACAACAGATACTGGATATTTTTTAATATACTTACACGTTTCGGTGGTTTTCCTTGCGCAACCGGCTGCCATTTTCGAATGATTCAGACGAATGATTATCTCGCGATAATCAGCCAACTTCCGTTTCTACTGAAATGCCTTCCGTTTCTGTCGAAAATTTCAGTAGTGTATGTGAGAGCATTTTCAGTAGTGTATGTGAGAGCATTTTGGATAGTGTATGTGAGAGGATTTTAACATGTGTATATGAGAGGATTTTCACATGTGTATGTGAGAGGATTTTCACATGTGTATGTGAGAGGATTTTCACATGTGTATGTGAGAGCATTTTCACATGTGTGTGTGAGAGCATTTTCATATGTGTGTGTGAGAGCATTTTCATATGTGTGTGTGAGAGCATTTTCTTATGTGTGTGTGAGAGCATTTTCAGTAGTGTATGTGAGAGCATTTTCAGTAGTGTATGTGAGAGCATTTCACATGTGTATGTGAGAGATTTCACATGTGTATGTGAATGAATACATTTTCAGTTGTATGTATACAAGCATTTCACTAGTGTGTGTGAGAGATTTCATATGTGTTTGTGAATGCTAATTCTGAATTATGTCCTACACGGCACCTCATATGGACCCAGCTGTTGGCATTCATCTCATCACCTGCACCCGCATTTAAGACGGCTCCAGACCAGTATTCTACGCCATTTCGTTTGCCCTCTATGGTGCTTACTTGGTCTCTCGTTTTGATCATTCATGCTCTTGTTTTTCCCTGCTCTTGCCTGATCCAAGTTCTCGATCTGCCTACAGAACCCCCGCATTCATCCACGCCGACCTGGGTCCAGCCACAAGCCCATCAACCACACGTTCGTATTCCTGCTCCTCGAAATTCCAGCGCTCCTACTCCATTCTGCCATCAAGCCGTTCCTCGCAAATCAAGCTCCACTTACCTCCAAGACGTCACTCCATCTCAGCTCAGAGAAATCCTCCTCTGCATCTGTCCTCTCCTGCTCCGGTGACTGCTTCGCCACTTGGCCCCAAGCTTTCAAAAGTCTTGTCAACGATTAAATCCATTCTCGCCACTTCCAGTGTCTGTTGTTTTGGGTTTCAGCGTTTGGGTTTTACGTTACCACCGAGCATGACACACCCAGGTCCATTTATTTTTCAAAATAAAAGATAGTTCAGATTCAGAATCTCTGAATGATCTCATGAACTGAAACACTGAAACATGATTACCATGTAGAACTCTTCAAAATAAATGAACCTGATTTCTCAACATTCTTTGTGTCTTCCGTGTTTTGTAAGTGAGATAAACACAAACACCGCTCCATGTAGCGATCAGGCAAAGGGAGAGGAGGGGGTCAAGGATGGAGAGCAAAACAACCTCACACCATCATTATGGACCAGATGTGAGCAACAGTCATTAACCATGTCATTGTCCATGCCATGACAATGGCTGAAGGAGGACTAAGAGTCAGTCCAAACCTGAGTAGGTTCACCGTGGCCACCATCATCAGGGCATTCAACCTACTTACTCTTTGTGTGTCCGTGGGTTTGGAGTGGATTGTCCACCGGCATGCTGTCTTTGGGTCTTACAACACCCAACGTCCCCTCACCTTCCTAGAGGAGCCAAAAGACATCCTCTTGGACCGCCAACAACACCATCCTGGACCTGCACATCAAATTTATGTGATCATTTGGGACAATGTACGCTACCGCAGAAGAAAAACTTTAATATGTGAAGGCCATTCAGAAGGATCTTCTGAGTAATGCCTTGCCCCAATCCTCTCCTCTGTACCTCTCTGTTCTTCTCCCTCTTCAATATCAGCTGATCGTCTCTGTATGTGGCACTGAACAGTTGTAAGGTTAGTTTATCTTTTGTTTGTTTAAAGAAAGAAATACCTGTGGTTGAAAATGTGTGTTTTTTACTGTAAAATGTGTCAAATGTGTTTTATTTGATTTTATTCTATTTAATGCTAAGTTGTATTGCACTGTTATATGGAAGTTGTGTATACCATTCAAAACAAGAGTTCCTGAGAGCACATGGGATTTCAATATCGGGTTTATGTGTTTACACTCACATCCTAATTTGGGAATAGGAGTCAACCAGCTGAGAAAAGTTGAGGTGTACAAACTGGTTAATTCAATAAAGACCTCCGAAGTGACAGGCAACCACGAGGTAGCTAACTTATTTAGCATTTTAATTAATAGCCAACAATTTTTCTATTCCAAAGATTCTTTTTTCCACCATTGACCGAATAATCAATCCAATCTCTTCCAGCCCATGTTCTAGTCTTAGCAGTTTAAAATTTGAAGAGTTTGCAGTCCACTGATGAGATAAATAACATTAGATTTAATATCACCCAACGACCACTAACAGTTCAATCTGTTGGATTCTGTTTACCTTTTAAGAACACACAAGAGAGTTTTGCCTTGATTGATGCTACAAAGCTTTGTAAAGTGATTTCCCAACTTAAAAGTAAAACCTGTTCTCTGAATCCCATCCCCACCTCTCTTTTTAAGTTGGTGTGTTCATCCTGTGAGGAGGAACTCCTGAACATGGTTAACCGCTCTCTTCAGACTGGGATCTTTCCCACATCCTTAAAGACTGCTATGGTGAGACCCACTCTGAAGAAGAGTGGTTTAGCTTCAAATCTAGATAATTACAGACCAATGTCAAACCTGCCATTTTTAAGTACGATTTTAGAAAAACTCGTTTTTATCCAACTAAATTATTTTATTAATAAAATAATATTTTAGAAAAATTTCAGTCTGGTATTGGATCACATCACTCCATAGAGACGGCGCTGGTCAAGGTTATAAAATGATCTCAGGTCCAATTTTGATGTAAAGGAAACATCTGTCTTAGTATTGCTGGACCTGAGTGCAGCCTTCGACACAGTTGACCACTAAACAGACTGCATGACATGCTTGGAATCACTGGAACTTTGTACAGCTGGTTTGAATCCAACCTCACAGGAAGAGATTTTATTGTCAGTGTAAATGATGCATCATCTGGGAGGCACGGACTGACATGTGGTGTGCCACAAGGTTCAGTCCTTGGCCCCACACTTTTTAACCTTTACATGTTACCGCTAGGTGATGTCATCAGGAGACAAGGCATAAACTTTCATAGTTACTGCTGATGACACCCAGTTATATGTGGCTGTGTCTCCTGATGAGATGGGACCCATTGATGACCTTTTAAGTTGTGTTTTAGATATTGAAACATGGATGGGAGAGAACTTCTTAAAGCTCAATCAAGGCAAAACTGACATTTTAATTGTTGGTCCTGAAGCTAAGAGAGAAGGGGTCCAATCCTATTTATCAACTTTTAATCTGAATGTGTGCAATAAAGTAAAAAACCTCGGTGTAATTTTAGATGCAGATCTTAACTTTGAAGCACACGCAAACAAAGTTACAAAGACTGCATTTTATCATCTTAGAAATGTTGCCCGAGTAAGACCCTTTCTCTCACAAGCCAGTGCTAAAATATTAATCCATGCTTTTATAACATTTAGGATATATTATTGTAATGCTCTTCTTTCTGGTGCTAAGAGAAATACTATCAAATGGCTGCAGCTTGTTCAAAATTCAGCTGCACGCCTTTTAACCAGAACCAGAAAGAAGGAGCATATTACTCCAATTCTGAAGTCTTTGCACTGGCTCCCAGTCAGCTTTAGGATCGATTTTAAGGTTCTTTTATTAGTTTATAAAAGTTTACATGGGGCCGGACCCTCATTTTTCTCAGATTTACTTTTAGTCTATGACCCTCCCAGAGCCCTCAGTCCACAGGTGCAGGTCTGCTGGTGGTCCCAAAGGTCAGAACTAAAACCCACGGCGAGGCCTCATGTCAGCACTGTGGGCCTCGCCTGTGGAACAGCCTGCCTGAGGCTGTGAGGGCTTCAGCCACTGTGGGGGTTTTTAAGAAAAAACTTAAGACACATCTTTTTAGTAAAGCTTTTACATAGTTTTTATTTGTCCACATGTTTTATTTGATTTTATAAAATTTTAACAACTAATTTTATTTGTTTTTATTTTAATGGAGGGATGTGTATGTGTTGGGTTTTTGTGTGTTTTATTCATTCATTCATTCATTCATTTTCTATCCTGTTTGTTCCCTTTCGGGGTCACGGGTTGCTGGAGCCTATCCCGGCCACTTGTGGGCGAAGTCAGGGAACACCCTGAACAGGTCGCCAGTCTGTTGCAGATTCATTTATTTTATTATTATCATATTGTTTTTACTATGTTTATTATTTTAACTATTATATATATAATTTTTATCTTATTTTTTATTCTTTCTCTGGGAAGCACTTTGAGATGAAAAGCGCTATATAAATAAAGTTGAATTTGAATTTTCTGGTACAACTGGGAATGCCAAGTCTGACGGTTTTTGTACAGCCCTGTTTTGTAGTTTTCATGGCGTTTCATGGAAATATAGAAATTAAACGTGCCTGTTCTCGAGAAACCGTGTGCTGCGTTGTCATTAAGGAGATACAGAGAAAACTCGACTAGCACAGAAACGGTGAGAAGCTCCAGACAGCACAGCAGCCACAATTGGTCGCGGAACCCGAGGCACACCACAAGAGGGCGCCCTAACACCAGCTCAACGTTTTCTAGCAAGTGCCTCCTTTGTTAACCCTTCCACTCGCTCAGGTGGGCATGTGCTTTGGGGTCTGCATGACCCCCCAAAAAAAAAATAATAAAAATAAAAAATCCATCCGCTGTTTTACGGCGTTCGTGTGACCCCACGAGAAATTTCTCAGTGGTCGGCCTAAAAAACATTCAGTCCGCTGTTTTACAGAGTATAAATGACCCCACGAGACGTTACTTAGTGACTGGCCTAAAAAACATTCAGTCCGCTGTTTTACAGAGTATAAATGACCCCACGAGACGTTACTTAGTGACTGGCCTAAAAAACATTCAGTCCGCTGTTTTACAGAGTATAAATGACCCCACGAGACGTTACTTAGTGACCGGCCTAAAAAACATTCAGTCCGCTGTTTTACAGAGTATAAATGACCCCACGAGACGTTACTTAGTGACCGGCCTAAAAAACATTCAGTCCGCTGTTTTACAGAGTATAAATGACCCCACGAGACGTTACTTAGTGACCGGCCTAAAAAAAACATTCAGTCCGCTGTTTTACAGAGTATAAATGACCCCACGAGACGTTACTTAGTGACCGGCCTAAAAAACATTCAGTCCGCTGTTTTACAGAGTATAAATGACCCCACGAGACGTTACTTAGTGACTGGCCTAAAAAACATTCAGTCCGCTGTTTTACAGAGTATAAATGACCCCACGAGACGTTACTTAGTGACCGGCATTCGGCAATTCCCTCGCGCTGTACTTTAGGGTGCATTTGACCCCCATATCTAAATAAAAATAAAAATAAATTCAGTCCGCTGTTTACGGAGCTCGTGTGACCCCACGAGACATTTCCCCACGACACAATACTTGTTTTTTTTTTTCGACTACTATTCGCAGCCCAGCCTGTTCCTGTGACGCTTTGAGTGTGTGAAATATTGTTTTTTTTTTGTAAAAAAAAATGCTTTTGTCTTTTCACTGTTGCTTGTCCTACACTAAACTTGCCTGTGAAACCCAATAAAACAATGATGGAGTTGATGTGTTTTTTTTCTTTCAACCATTTTTCACTCCAGCAAGGCATGAGTCAAGGTAAGTAAACTTTACAGCGACTTTTTCTTTTTAGCTGGGACTTTTGATTATGTTTTGTGTCTTTCTTTTTTTTTTTTTAAAAAAAACCTGTTGCAACTGTAAGACTTTAGAATATAATTAAATACCTTTTATTTATTTTTTGCTTTCTTTTTGTTGTTGTTTGTTTTTGCTTTCAAAAAATAAAAAGTTGTGTTTCAGCTCGCTTTTTGGAAAATCAGTTTTAAGACAGGAGCAGTTGGTCCTCTACACCAGGTGGTGGCGGTATTGCACCATTCTGTTTTCTTGTCAAGCTGCAGGAAGCGGAAGTCACTTTTCTTCTCTTTTCTTTTTAAATCTCTTTTTTTTTTCTTTTCTTTTAAGTAAATTTGATGTTGATTATTTCTATGATGTATTGTGATTTTAATGCATTTTTCTGTTTTGTGAAGCACCTTGAATTATTTGTGTATGAATTGTGCCATACAAATAAACTTGCCTGACTGCCTTTATGGTAAATTAAGGAACAACCATAAACTTCGGAACTTCTGATTTACGTCCTTGCTCCTCAACCTTATCAGGAAGTCAGACTCCAGACAGAGGATTTAAATAAAGGTCTCCCCATCCTACTTCAGGCTTTTCTGCAGGACCTCAGATTGGAGCACAAGATGGAAATCTTCACATTATTGACGAAAAAAATTTAGACGGGACAACTTTCACCCCTTCAATTTTTCTGAAGATCTTAAGGACCTCCAGGTTTTGGTTCACCTGAACCTGGCTCGAGGAAGAGATGTTTTTGCCTCTGTGGAGGACGATACCTGTGTTGTGAAGGCGTAGATCGAAATATTCCAGTTTCCAAGATGAAAGATGATGGAAGATGTCACATCTTCGAGTAAAGGGCCTGAAGCAGCAGACGACACACCTGCGAAAATGGACAGAGGCGTACAGCAGAAAGTGATGAAAAATTCGCTTTGAAGACAAAAAACACAGAGACCACTTTCAATAAACCATAAACATGCAACCCAACCAGGTAATGTATTGTGTTTTTTTTTTACTTTTCAAGCAATTTTGATTCATTATTCTTTAATGAATAATTAATGCAATTACACATGAAATTTCCCTAACATCTTTATATCTTTTACAGATGGAAAACCTATCAGGAACAATGTGATACCTTAAATTATGTTGGAATCATTTATATCGGCAGTTCTTCTGATGAGGACGAGTGACGTCCCAATAGATGACACCAAAGAAAGATGGAGGTGATGTGGACCAGACCTCCCTCCCAGAATGACAGTAATCTCATGTTACTTTTCAAGCCACATATAAGCTCTTTAAAAAGTAATATCAATCATTTATTGTAATCAAATAGTAACCAACGTAGTTCGACACGTGTGCATCACATAAGAAAATGTAGGGAAACTATTTTATCATCATCTTTGAGTTGTCTTTACATTTTAAGAAATGTCTTAATCTCTATTTTTGATATATCTGGTAGGGCTCCTTATATTACTTAGCTAAATGTGACACGAGTGTACTTCATAGATATTCTTCAAGGTAAAATGTCTATAATTGTGAGTAATTACACTATCAAAAACCTTTGCTTCTGAAATTTGTTGATGTAACTGTGATATTTGGAGTCATACATTAGTTTTTAATTTGATTTAATCTGACACTGCATATTTTCAAGAAATGTACCTTGATATGATTATACTGTATTACAATAAAAAATCTGTGAGTTCACCTGGGTTTGTGTGTTCAGATCATTGCATCAGATGCAAATTCCATTAAAGATGGTAATTCCTGTTTTTTTTTTCTCTTCAATAAAATTGTCATTGTGAGGGCATATTTAGAACACTGATTACGTCGCCATCGAGTGGATATGCAGAGAACAACACATGAGGGACTAATCATTACACGTCTGGCCATTTTCTCCATGTTTCCCAAACCACGCATATTTAAAACTGTCTGGACACACAATGATGGGTTTAGTAAAAGCAACAAGCCCATATGACCAGAAAAAACTCACCGTTTTGTAACAAAGCCATGTAAACACGTGAAGCTTGTAACATTAAATCTCACGGTTCCAAAAGTCCTGAAAAGCTGTGTCCGAATTCCCTCCCTAATCTCTAACTACTTTAACGGATACAGTGCTGCACAATGTAGTGTTAGAGTTTTTAAAAGCAATTAAATGCGTGCTTGGTAGACCACAAAGCTT